>JAAVUC010000388.1:0-140671 GCA_014898925.1 Fusarium nelsonii
CCCCCACAGTCCCTCCCAAAATGCGGAGAGACCAGACACCATCCATGACAGTAAAAGTGACATTCATAGGCTCACGATACAAAAAGAGGAGATGACATTCTATTCCTCTCGGTATACATCGGACCGAGCTCTACCTGCCAAGCAAACAACATCGGTAAAAGCTCAGGAAATCCCCGGTAAAAGAAGAGACCCTTGAAGTAGCTAAATAACCTCATTCTTCAACCCCGCTGATCCCACACACTCATTCATCTGAAGCTTCACAACTGCAGTCTGTAGGATCAAAGTTGCCCATCATGCCTACCCACGTCCACTCCATCGCGTCGCAAGACGTCCACTCCCAAATCCGCCAACTCATTCACGAACTCGTCAACATAAAAGACACAACAGGCGAATTCCTCATGACCCTCGCCGACGGCCAGATCATCGACACAAAAGGCTGGAACGACTGGGAATGGACCCACGGCATCGGTCTCTACGGCATCTGGAAGTACTACGAGATGACCGGCGAGGATCAATGGCTCAAGATTATCGAGGATTGGTTCAGCGCGCGCTTCAAGGAGGGTCACAAGGGAAAGAACATTAACACCATGGCTGTGTTCCTGACACTCGCTTTCGTGTATGAAAAGACGCAGAATCCAACGTATCTTCCCTGGCTAGATGCCTGGGCTGAGTGGGCGATGCACGATCTTCCTCGTACCAAGTACGGCGGTTTCCAACATATTACATACCTCGAGGTAAACGAGCAGCAGCTCTGGGATGATACCCTTATGATGACCGTCATGCCGCTCGCAAAGATCGGTCTCGTTCTCAACAGGCCGCACTACGTCGCCGAGGCAAAGAAGCAGTTCCTACTACACATCCAGTATCTCTTCGACACCAAGTCCGGTCTGTTCTACCACGGCTGGACTTTCAAGGATGGCGGACACAACTTTGCCGATGCGCGCTGGGCAAGAGGAAACAGCTGGGTCACAATTGTGATCCCCGAGTTCCTCGAGCTGATCGGTCTGACTGACTCCGACCCCATCGGCTCGCATCTTATCAACACACTCGACGCCCAATGCGCTGCGCTCGCCAAGACACAATGCACAAGTGGTCTATGGCGCACAATTCTCGATGTCTCCGAGGAGGAAGGATCTTACGTTGAAGCTAGCGCTACAGCGGGTTTCGCCTATGGAATTCTCAAGGCAGAGAGGAAGAGGTACATCGGAAAGCAGTACTCCGATGTAGCTGTGAAGGCGATCAAGGCTGTGCTGGAGAACATTAGTCCCGAGGGAGAGTTGCTAAATACATCTTTTGGTACAGGTATGGGTCATGATTTGCAGCATTATAAGGATATTCCTAGGACGAGTATGCCTTATGGACAAGCTATGGCTATGATGGCCTTGGTGGAGTTTTTGAGAGCGTATAATTAGTTATAACGATGATAATGCGAAGTTAAACACATCACCTCACTGCATTGTGATACGACACCTTCCCTGGCTCAGATCATTCACAGGTCAACGGATCTATGTTTTAACCTGCTGTCATTTGACTGTTGACAGGTAACTAAAGTGCAGTACTAGCCTTGAATGTCCCCGTCAACTTCAAATTCCTCGAACTATCTCCCACAGCAATCGTATACTCCCCATTATCCATAACCCTCCAATTCTGCTCCTCAACATCCCAATAGCTCAAATCCCTCCTCGTTAATTCAAACTTTACAGTCTCGCTCTCGCCCTTCTTGAGAGAGACCTTCTCGAATCCACGCAGCACCCGAATGGGATGGTCCACCTTGGAGGTCTCAGGATACGAAAGGTATAGCTGGGGCACAGCTTTGCCGGCTACGGAACCAGCGTTGGTGACCACGACGGAGACAGTCACCACAGTCTTCCAGAGGTCGGGGTTGCCTCCTTCTTCACCACCTGCAGGTGATGGTGGCTGTTCAATATCGTAGCCATCGGGATAAGGATAGTCGCCTTGCTTGATGTCATCTGGAGAGTCGATGTAGGGGTATATCCACTTCTTAAACCTGCGGATGTTCTTTGGCCAGAGACCTTCCTTGACATCAGGAATCTTGTCGTCCAACTTAGGTGGCTTTGCGCTCGACGACGAGATGCGCGGGGCGGGAAGCTGTGAAACTGCATCCTTGACGGAGATCTTCAAGTCCTTGTACTCGAAGGTGGTGTACGACAAACCATAGCCAAATTCATATCGTACATCGATATTGTGTTTGTCAAAGTGTCGATAGTCGATGTACAGACCCTCGTTGAAGTCTTGCTGCGGGATCACACCATTAGGTAGATACAATACCTGCCCACCTTCACCGTAGTCGGCCAAAGACTTGCCAATCGTGTAAGGCAGCTTTCCACTGGGACTCTCGTCGCCGAATAAAATGCTCGCGATGGCATTTCCACTTTCTTCGCCGGGCAGATTAGCTGTCAACACAGCCTTAATGCGCGGGTGGTCAATCCAGCTCTCCACGACAACAGGCCCAACAGCGTGAATGACGACAATTGTCGTGCCAGTTCCTCCACCACAACTATTCGCGACCGCTGTTATGAGCGCATCGCCTCCTTTCTGGAGAAAAAGATCGTTACGATCACCTCGAACGCTATTCCACGAGAGATACCCTTCACCTGCGTCGGAGTTGGCAAACACCAAGCAAACGTCCTGTTCCGTGATCTTTTTCGGATTCTTGACTTTGTTGGAGAGAAACTCGCTGACTTCTACCTTGTCATTGTCGAAGTTCTTTCGCAGTGCTTCCACAGGAGTGACAAGGAAGGGGAAGTCAGTTGCACCACTGCCCCAACCTGATCCTAGAGTACCGTCATTGCATCCTTGATCAGGACAGTAATTGACACCATGTCCAGGGCCAGCATCTTCACCGAAGATACCGATCTTGATCTTTCCATCTTTCTTTTCGGACTTAGAATTGGCTAGGCGACCCTTTCGACTGAGAGGAAGTACTCCTTCGTTCTTGAGCAAGACGGTGCCCTCAATAGCAATCTGTCGAGCCAACTCGGCATGGTCTTCTTGTACATTCACATAGTGATTCACAACCTGCTCTTCCTGAGGTGAAGGGCTGCCAGGTGCAAGAACGCCCTTCTCCTCATATGTCCAAGAAGAAAAGTTCGGGCCCTTATTCTCGTCCTTATCCTGACCCATCTGGTAGAAAGACGCAACAATCCGAAGCGCCATATCGTTCAGTCGATCCACAGGTAGAGATCCGTTCAAAACAGCCTGCGTCAAACGTGGTCCCCAGAGAGACTCGCCATCCGCCCATTTGAGTCCATCACCAGGCATGCTCATGTCTAAACCTGCAAGGGCGCTCGCGACACCGGACCGTTGCGCCAACCAATCCGACATGACAAAGCCCTGGAATCCCATCTCGTCTTTGAGAATGCCGTTGAGAAGCTTCGAGTTTTGGCACGCGTAGGAATTATTGACCATGTTGTACGAGCACATCACGCTCGCAACACCAGCCTTGACTGCGTTCTGGAAGGGCCATCCATAAATCTCGTGGAGAGTTCGGTCATCAATGTTAGATGAGATGGCATTAGGAAGACCCCATTCCCAGGCCTGTCGGAAATGTTCTTGCTCGTTGCCGATGAAATGCTTGATGGTCGCCATCACACCAGCATCCTGGATGCCTCGGATCGTCTCTGCACCCGCAATGCCCTGCAGGTAAGGATCAGGACCAAACCCTTCCCAATTGCGCCCGCCCGCAGGAGCTCTTCCAAGAGGTCCGATAGCTGGACCAAGAATGACATTGACACCTTTGCCTTTTGCTTCTTTTCCATGAGCATTTCCACGCTCGTACATCAATTTCTTGTTGAACGTGGCACCCACTGTGATTCCAGCTGGCCAAGCAGTCGCATTGTCGGCGAAGCGTATTCCAAGCGGTCCATCCTGCAAAGCCAAGGCCGGGAACCCAACGTTGGTGGCAGCACCTGTCGTGCCTACAGCCAAACCCATACTCCAGCCAGTTCCAGTGGTGATATTGACCTTCTCCGCTAATGTCATCTTGCCAACCAACTTGGCAGCCAATTCGTAGCTCTTCTCCCAATTTTTGGCCGTGCCACCTTTGGGACTGGGGTACCACGGCGGTGATTGCCCATCAATAGGTGATGTTTTTATCTTCTTCCAAGCAAAACCTCCAATTGCCGAGATGAGAATCCATATCACTATGAAGGTTCCAATGATAGTCAGACAGCATCGTTTTGCGCGCCATCGTCGAAAAAGTCCTAGCGTTCGCACCTGACGCTGAGAAGTGTCTTTATCTTGGGGTTGACTGGTAGCAACATTCCTGTTGAGATAATCAGTCGCATCAATATCTGATTCAGCATCGCTGTCATCAATTGATGATCGGTCTGCTCCGTTGAGGAGGTTCTCCCTACTGGGATCCATGATGTCAATGACCGTGGATGATCAAATGTCGTGACACATGAGTTCTTGCAGATGTTTTGTAAAGATAAGAATATTCAGGCTGATTATGCGGGTTATGTAGCCGCTGATGTTAGATAATCGTACAGCTAGCCAAGAAACAGGCGTCACGTCGGATCAACATTCCAAGCCGCATTAATCCCTGACGCATTGGGATTGTTCTTCCAATAAGCAAGACGGCAACATATGTTACCCTATATCATTAAGGTTTATGTCAGGTACAGTGTTCAAATATTATTTGGTATCTTGTTCATTGTGATAACATATGACCTTTGACATAGTCAAGTGCATCAACACTGTCGATACCAATTACTTCCACTTTGGATTCGTTGGCTCAAGGTAAACAGACAATTCTCTTTGTGTAGATGAGGCATGATGAAGATGTTGGTGGGGTTGTGCTGTCCATACGAACAAGTCTATCACAAACAATAAAGACTACCACGGTACTATACCAGCGATGATGGTGTAAGGAAGGGTCTAAAAAATCAATTTTGTTAATTTCTCACATTAATTATAAGTTAAATAACCAGATTTCTAAGATTGTCAAGTTTCACCTGAAAAGTCGACTGGTGAGAGCATACGCCCCATTGCTGTTAAAGTAGCCGGCTGTTCCTCGGCAAAACCCAAATCTATCTCGAATTTGGCTCTTGTCGAGCGCAACATCTCCCAACCAGCTTCATCATCGACAGCTCCATCCCAACCGCCCATCATGTCGATGTTCCGCGCCAAGAAGCTCGATCTGGGCTGCTTCGTCAATGTCCGTACCCTGCGTGACCACACAAAGCGCAAGGTTTTTGAGGCCCACGAGACAGAGCGGTACGCAAAAACTCTTTACATGAACCACCACCACTACCACGAAGACGCATGAGACACGACGATAATTGAAAGAAAAAGATGAAACAAGTGCTGATCTTGAGTCCGAACAGACAAGCTCTCCGATACATCATCCGCAACACAACCCTCCCTCCTCGAGTTCGCGCCGAAGCCCAACTCCAATTGACGCAGATGCACTGCTATACCCGACCAACACAGATCCGAAACAGATGCATTATGGGTGGCCAGGGCCGTGGTGTGCTGAGCGACTTTAAGATGACACGAGTAAGAACGGAAGCGATTCACGAGATTTGGATGGGTGGGCTAACGATTTGGCGCAGTACAACTTCCGAATGGAGGCTATGGCTGGAAACTTGCCTGGTGTCAAGAGAGCCAGTTGGTAAAAAGAGCTTGGAATGGAACGGAATGGGAGAGATGTACGACTACGTGGTTACTTGGGATCCGGCGATTTCTCGAGATATCATAGACATGAACTGTATAATACAATGTATAACTCATTGGAACAATACTTTACGATGCAATACGAGGAACTACTGAAGTGAAATGCGGGTATAACGAATGACTCTTGAAGGAAAATTCGACATTTGCAGGGACACAGTGAACACTGATGGCAAATTCGAGACTTGGAGGATCACTTGGCTATTTCTTATGATGGTAGAGCTTACTCTGGCTCGATTGACCGACTGTCACATCCTCCAATGTACTCAACGTCTGGCAGAAAGGCTTCAAGTATTAACATGTAGAATTCTTTGATCATGTTCTTGGAAAAAGACCTGGTTTATCTACAATTACTGAGCATACACTCAACAGAGGTACAGAGCTCGTAATGACTTAACCATATCTCGGGACTCCGAAGAATAAGTATAGCATAAGTTATCTCAACTTTGAATCAACAACATGACCTCCGTCTTTCCACTCAATATTCTTTATGATAGGTATATAAAGAATTCCGGTCTCTTCCTTTAAAACCATCTTGTAAGGCAGTTCTGCATTCTAGACTTCGTTCGGGAAAGGTGGGGCGATAAGCGATAACAGCCCGCTGATAAGACTTTTCTGGGCTGAGTTCAGGCAGGTTACCTCAATCAATCGCCACCCCATAACTTACCTTCTACACCACATCGCATCTCACAACATCACATCAAAATGGGTGGCGGCGATCTCAACTTGAAAAAGTCCTTTCACCCCGCGCTGCGGCGCAACCAGCAGGCCGTTTGGGATGAGGAGCAGAAAGCCCTCGCCGAGCGCAAGCGAACCCAACAGCGCATCAACGAGATCAAGGAAGAGCAAGCAAAGGAAGAAGTCCAACGACAACTCGAAGCCGCAGGTGGCAGAAAGCGCGTCGATCGCGTGGACTGGATGTACCAGGGCCCCAACGATGGACAAACCGGCACAACGGAAGAAACCGAAGCTTATTTGCTAGGAAAGCGCCGCATCGACAACCTCATCAAGGGAACGGAACACAAGAAGTTGGAGAAGGATGCAGGAACGGAGAGTTTTATGGCGCTGCAGAATGCGAACACTGCGCGAGACACAGCTGCCAAGATTCGCGACGATCCGTTGCTCGCCATCAAGCGACAGGAACAAGCTGCCTACGAAGCCATGATGAACGACCCGGCCAAGCGACGCCAGCTACTTTCATCAATGGGAGTAGATGACGAGAAGAAGAAGGAAAGGTCACGGAGGAGAGAGGACCGACACGATCGACACAGGAGAAGACATCGTCACCGCAGCGCAGATGGGGAGGATAGGCATCGAAGAAGACGCTCTCACTCGCGATCGCAAAGTCCACGCCGGCGCGATGATTCAAGAGAGGATCAACACAGGCGACGCAGGGATGATAGCAGGGACAGACATTCACGAAGAAGACGCGACGATTCAGATGATGGAGACAGGCGCGATAGGGATACTCGTAGTGGAGACAGACGCGAAGACCGACACGATAGCGACAGAAGAAACGGCGATAGCCGCGATAGACGACATCGTGATGACCGTCGAGACGATCGCCCACGAGATAACCGTCGGGACTTTAGAAGAAGTTACCCCTCTGACTCTCGCGACCGCCGCCCACGACATAATGAAGAAGACGACAAGGCCAGAGAAGAAGAACGTCAACGCAAACTAGCAGCCATGCAGTCTGCAGCAACCGAGCTCGATGTCGACCGTCAACAACGTCTAGTGGCTCTCGAGGAACGGGAACAGGCGGCTAGAGAGGCCGACGACAAAGCCAGAGAACGCGGGGGTGATCGTGGCTTCGTCAACAAATTGCACCAGCAGGCTGGACATAAGGGATTGGCGGAGCGCATGGGTGGAGCTCGTCGTGGATACCAGAAGGATGATGATTAGATGCGCGTGCTTGGTGTTAAATGGTGTTTGGACATTGCTGAATGAGTTGATGGGAGTCAGGTACGCCAAGGAAGGTCAGAAAAGTCCCGGTCTTTAAGCTTTGGGGTGCAAATAATATATAACAAGAGTCCAGGTTTAAGTGGTACAAACTGATTTGCTGGTTTCGTCGCTTATGCTCTCAGCAGCTTACGGTACAAAGCGAGATACATAGAAGTAATACGATAACACGGATTTCTCTCATCCAATAGATAGTATCAAAATTATGAAACCTGGCTTTTTGGTGTTCAATATGTCCACTCTGTCTGTACTCTGTCCGTCATCCGCGTGATCCTCTTCCCCCTCCCGCGGATATAACTCAACTTGACTTAAGCAAAAAGCCACGACTCACCTTGACGCAAGCCACCAACCAAAAAATCAAGCTTGTTCTGTTTATCTTTAATCGTGACGAAGTCTACATCCACCCAGCTTGAATCTATTGAATCTTAACTTTCCATGGGTCTTGGAACCAATTGGCTGCTTCCAGCGACCCGCACACTCTAAAAAACAGATTAAGGCAATTTGGGGCTTGTGGGAACCAATTAAGAGACGCTACTGCACGAAAGGCCAGACCTGCAGAAGGAAAAAATAGGGGACACCTTTAATAGAGACAGAATAAACAGCAGATAAATTGGATGCTGTTATTTTCGACATCTAGCACCCGACATGAACACCTGCCCACCCTAGTCCCAGCTGAAGAAGCGCTGTTGACTCCACCAAACTCACCTAAAGGCCAAGGTTGTCGCCCCAAGCCCCCGGACCTCTCTCTCCCTCTGAAGGTGACTTCATCTCTCTCTCACTTTCCCCGTCCACTTCTTTTTTCTGCTCCCTAATAAACTCATTTCCCATATCCCTAGGCTAATCCCTACCACTTGGTCTTTACTCTCTCTCCCCTCCCATTGCCTCACTTTTCTTCACTTGCATCAATTCGCCTTGTCGGGGAATTTAATTTTCGCAAAGGAAAACAAAAGAAGACAAGAAAAAGATCAATAGCAAAGCTTGGCTTCAAACTCCGCCACGATCTTGTATGCGCTGACGACTGCCCGCCCGAAATCGAGTCCCCCCGATCTGCGCGCGCCACTTTACCTTACTCTTCCATTTACCCCCCAGAAACTCCGATAGCTACCGGTACTGGTACTCTCTTCTGTACACGACAGGGTGCCATCTTTCACGAACCGAGATTCAACTTATTTCCTTGCGCCACGGATTCCTTTTTTCTTTCTCTCAAACTCTCATTCTTCTCTATCTTTTATTAATTAAAACTACACAACACACGATTTCGACAATCTCACAATGCCTGCTCTTTGTGGAGGATCCAAAACCGTTCAGCGAAAGCTGGTGCTGCTGTGCGTCTGAACACCTAATTGAGTTGCTGGAGAGCATTCGCGCTGATTGATGTTTCTAGGGGTGATGGTGCTTGTGGTAAGACATCGTTGTTGAACGTCTTTACTAGAGGGTACGTTGTCGCTACGTCAGGAGACGATATTGTACAGAGGCTCATACGATTGCAGCTACTTCCCAACGGTTTACGAACCCACAGTCTTCGAAAACTACGTCCACGGTACGATTCACGCCCTATCGGTTCACGCAATCCAAGTCTAATCAATATCGCGCAGATATCTTTGTTGATAATGTCCACATCGAACTCTCCCTCTGGGACACAGCAGGCCAGGAAGAATTCGACAGATTACGATCCCTCTCCTACGGTACTATCCCCTCCCTCGCGCCATCTCCCTGCTCACAACTAACACCCCGCGACAGATGACACAGATCTCATTATGCTCTGCTACTCAGTCGACAGCAAGGACTCGCTCGAAAACGTAGAGTCCAAATGGGTAGGTGAAATCGCCGACAACTGCCCCGGCACCAAACTCGTCCTCGTAGCGCTCAAGTGCGATCTCCGCGAGCAAGGCGACGAAGACGAAAACGCCGCCGCCGAACCCTCTGCCGAACCCCGCGAGAAGAAGCCCATGATCAACTACGACCAGGGCCTCGAGGTTGCGCGTCGCATAGGCGCCCTCCGATACCTCGAGTGCTCCGCCATGAAGAACAGGGGTGTCAACGAGGCTTTTACCGAGGCTGCGCGCGTGGCTCTCAGCGTCAAGAAGGATCGCGAGGAGAGCAAGTGCACGGTTATGTAAAAAGACGAAAACAAGAAAGAAAAAGATGTGTTATGCGAAACCGGCATATTTTTGAACCCACCTTACGATACGATACGAGCATTATAATCGCAAAAAAAGAACACGAGCCCGATCCGAATCCCCGACCAAATCTGATTGGAACGACCACGGCTCGTTTAATTTTTTACCAACCACCACGTCTTTCTTTACGAAGGCGCATTTTCAACAACATGTATATATCGTGCGGCATGTATGCACATAGGGATTTTTTCGGTGTTTTCACGTGTTATTTATAGTTGCTTCTGCATGCTCACGGTGCAAGAGGTACAACAGGAGAGGAGGAGGAGTAGTAGGTTACTGGGAACGTTATCAGGCTCCGGTCATTTCTCGTCGGTAATGACGAGTATTTTCTATGTCGACTGCTGTCTTTTTTTATGCTAGCCAGTCATCCATCATGCTGGGTGTTTTGCTCAAACTTATATAACTGCTTTACTTCCAAGCGCCATTCTTAATGAACAAGATAATTCCCAAAGACACAAACAATGCACGCAATCCACCGGGGGAAAGACAAGTCTTGAGGGGTAAATTGCACAGCCACGCTCAACTGAGAAGTTCTATTACGAAGAGAAGCATCACTTCGGGAATTATACCAACAATTAGTCTATGCCCGCATACTACGTCTCGATTGCTAGCAGATCTTGATCCACCTTCGATCTTAGTCTACACTTTCTTTCTGAGTACCCTTTAAAGAGAGTTGCGTAGTGTGACCGTTTATCAGTCTACTAACCGCTCAACGTCTTGTCAATCCCCTCATTCCTGCCAGTCTTGGCAGATTATCGTAATACTACGTTGGAATATTTCCCTTCCTAGAAGTGATGTTCAAACATGATCTCACACACGACAATTCACCAATAGTAAATCTTCTCATACATCACCGACTGAACCCCCATGGAACAAGTGTAAGGAAATCGCCACTTCAAGATGACGCCCCCCGTGTCATCTCTGTGCTGTGATTGGTTCCGCCAAGAATTGGACCCTTGCTACAGCATCCTTTTCGCAGGGATTAATTGACGTCACGGAAATATCGTGTAGTTGAGAGCAAGGGATCAAAAGAATGAAAGCAAAAGCAGGTTTCAAAGGTTGACGATCATATACAGGAAGAGTACACAGGATGAATAGGGGTCTGGGGAATGAAAATGGCTAAATAGAGGCCAAGAGTCGCCCAGAATTTGATGAAAAAGCTTCTTTCTTCTCCATCAAACAAGCACTACTACCACTTATACAACTACTTCCTACTATTACCACATACAACAATCATCATGCCTCTCTTCGGTCGTCGTGAACCCTCCCCAGAGCCCATCCGCGAGGAACCTCCCCGCAAGCACGGCCTCTTCTCCAGCTCCAAGCACACCGAGCCCGCACCCGTGCGACACAGCACATCCTCTCGTCACAACCACCGACACTCACGCGGCTCCTCATCATCTTACGATCGCCGTTCTTCATCCTCATCTCGCTCTCCCAGCCGTCGTCGCAGCACCGGTGGTGGTTTCCTCTCCAAGTTTGGTGGAAACCGCAATGAGCATGACCCCGCTGTTCTTGAAGCCCGAGAGCGTGTGAGAAGCGCCGAGATGGCTGAGCGCGAGGCTGATCGTGCTCTTGAGGAAGCCAGACTTAGTGTTCGTGAGGCTAGAGAGCATGTTAAGAGACTTGAGATCGAGGCCAAGGAGGACTCTAGACGGGCTAAGATGAAGGAGACTCAGGCTAAGGAGATTTCCAAGACTGGACGATCTCTCGGACGTAAGTATTTTCTATCGAACTTGGCTGAGTGCGATGCTAATGATGATACAGGCCACGGATACTAAGATCGATCGACATGGAAAGAGATAATGTGATTGAACCGATCTATGTTTCATTACTATAATATGATTGTACGATATCGAAAAGCACGAGTATACGACGGCGCTATCAAGGAGTTGTAAAGAAGCGTTTCTAGTTTGAGCAGTTTATCTTTTACAATACCACTTTGCGTTTAAAGCATCACTGATTTTCATCGTATACTGTGATAGAGTCTAGGCTGACCTGGTCTCTGCGATACAATGAGAACTTACTGTATTTGTGCTCAACTTGTCGAGCCTGAGTAGATATGGAATGGAATAAGCCCAGTTACTACATATGTCATTTCATACTTACAGTATCATCAGTCAACAAAACCTGATCTTCCCGACATGACCCCTGACTCTTTCCCTTAACATTTGCAGCCATGTTCAACTGAGATGTGGCAGCTAATGTAGCAAGCCTACTCGATCATGTCCACTTGTGCCATCCATCAAAGAACCATAATCCGCCATTCCAGACACACAGGACTCGGTGTGGACTTTTATCACCTCAGGATGTGAAGGAAACGTCCCACAAGTCATGATTACTCCATTTCCTCGGCACGCTCGACTCCTTCCAGGGGCCGATGATCTTCACCTCCAATGTGCGCTCCGCACTCAGGGCATCGAGCCACTTCCATCGGCATTCCGCATTCACCGATCGCAAACTAGAAGTACAAATTAGAAATGAAAGTATTAAACCTGTCCATATACTCACAGGATGGCCATTGATACATCTGTACCAATGTCCCGAATGGGTTGCCAACCCATCTCTACCGCTCACCATGGCTGATTTGATAGAAGCAAGCTCCTCTGGCGTCACTTCGTTGTATTGCGTTTTAAAGAGTCGCAGCATGGCCTCAACGCGCTCCAGTAACTCTTCACCGTCTCTGATTCGGCTGCACTGGTCGAAAGCATTGTTGAGTAGCTCGCAAGCAGTGCCAGTATGCTTTTCAACACCTGCGTAGTCCCACGTTTCAGGCTCGTTTGTTTCACCTTCTTTGTTTCTCCGTGTGAGCCAAGATAACAGCTGAGTAACCCTGGCGAAAGCCAAAGTGGCTGCGACTACGATCCGCGCGAGATTAGCATCCTTTGCCTGTTGAATGAGTTGCTGGCAGGTATCAAGGAACTTTGTCATTGATGGAAGGCGCTGTTCCTCAAGCCATTTCCGAACCAACACGTTATCAGGATCTTCATCTCTCCACTCTCTAAGAATCGTGACGGCATCTTGAAATTGCACTTCTTGGGATTTGATAGCGATCAACTGAGCTCTCAGGATGATCTGATCATCAGGCGCTGGTGGGGAGAGCTTCAAGGCCTCAATCTTTCGAATAATAGATAAGAGATCACCAGTGACTTTCGAGCGAGATGTTGCGATAGCATCGATGAGTACTTTCATCGGCTGATGATCTTGGCCCATCTTCTTTGCCAAACCTTGGCCGGTCTTGCGGAGCTCATCCAGCTCATTGTATCGTCCCTTCTGAGGCAGTATACCAACACCGTGGTCAAATAGATGGTCAGGTCGAGTATTATCAAGCTGGTCTTCCGCTATCTGCAATCGCCGCTCCAATTCGTTGAGGGTTTCGCGTCCTGAGATGAGGAAACGTTTGCAGATGTCATCCATAACAGCACGATTGATGAGTCGATTGTACCGTTTCGTTGCAAACTGACGAATGGGTCGTTTGCAATTAGGACAAAAAGGCACGTTCCTTGAAAGAGACCCCGACACATCCTTCAGACCATCGAAGTTACCTCCTCTGTCTGTGGTGTAGACTTCGCTCAAGCCAACCAGTCCATCCAGGGTCTCGCCAGTGAAGAAGTGACCACAGCCAAGTACCACGATAGGGCTTTCATCTAGATCAACCTCGACGTAAGACTTAAACTCCAAAAGATCGACTCGTTCCTCGCCTTTGTCACTACACTCCTGGCAGTGCCCCATAGGACAATCTTCTCCGCAGAAACTTGGACATTGATGACCACAAGGGAGCAAATTAGTACATCGTCGTTCACAAGGCAGACGATCACAAGGCGCTGAGCATGGCATAGAACACGATCCTTCGTGAGGGCAAGACCAAGTGCATTGTTCGATACAAGGAGCGCAAGCTTTGTTACAACGGGAAGGGCAGGCGGAGTGTGGGCATCGAACCTAGAAAATCATATGTTAGTGTATTCCTTTCGTCCCGATAATTCTTGTCAATGGCCATCAACATACCTCACACTGTTTCTGGCAACTACCACAAGGATGCCCATCATGGCACATTTTGACACATCTGTGATTGCAAGATCCATAAGGTCTATCACAGGTCTTGAGACAGACGCCATCATTGTGGGTTCCATCCTCTTTGTGGCATTTGCTGCAGGATCCTGAGCATTGATGGCCACAGGAAAGAATGTGTTTACAAGGCTGAGGGCAGCGGAAACCTTCGGAGTCAACGCTTCGGAAGCATCCCACAGTGACCGTGTGACCACATCCTGGTACAATCTTCTCGACGAGGGCATGACACTGCACCTGACTAAGTTTCTGCCCTTGATGGCACAACAATGTTTTGACATGACCGCAGAGGAGCTTAACATCCTTTATTTTGACCATACATGGACCACATTTTTCGCCGCAGAGTTTGGGACATGCATGATCGCAGGTATTGCGGATGCGAGGACAAGATTGTTGACAAGAGAAGGCATCGTGCATCATCTCCGAGTGGCAGCGCGCCTGGCATTGATGACCGCATGGCTCAAGCCGTCGTGAACAGGGTAGAACGCACCCGCCTTCGGGGCTCTTGAGAGCAAAGTGCTCAGGCTCGGAACACAAGATGGGAGTGTCTTGATGACGAGGACAGCTCAGTTCGATTTCTTTCCCGACAGCTCCAGCTTTTGAGAGTTGATTGTAGACGTCCGCCCACATTGCCACGTTGAGATATGTCTCCGTGTTACCGATAAGGTACATTCCATGCTTTGCTCTGGATAGAAGCACGTTGATTCGGTTCTCTGTTCGAAGGAAGCCAACTTTGCGCTGTGGGTTGCTTCGAACTAAAGATACGAGGATAATCTTTGCTTCCTCACCTTGGAAGTTGTCGACAGTAGCGAGGCGAATAGTTTGAAGAAGTTGCTTCTTCTCAATCATCTTCTGAAGCCCTTCGGAAGCCTTGTCACTTCCTGCCGTGGGCAAATCGTCTTCAAATCCTTCGTGTGCCAGCTGTTCCATGTCTCTGTCGCTCAAGAAGACCTCGAAATCATGACCCAATGTAGCTCGGAGCTGCTGAAGCTGTCCAGTGTAGGGTGTGAGGAGAGCAATATCCTCGGGTTTGTATTTCCCTTGTCGGACCAGGTGACGGACCAGTGCTGTAACCATACCCGCCTCCCACCTATTGCTGTGTGATTTCACGCGAGTACCATCTCCTCCTTCGTCCTCTGGATGGTTGTGATCCAACCAGAACAAGTTCTTCCGCATGCCAACTACATTGGGGAAGTTCGCCACCGAATCATGATCTCGCAGATTGGGATAGACTCGTCGGATAAGTTGAGATATTTCCGGTCTCATTCGCCGTTGAACGTTGAGTTGAGCAACAGGAGCTGGGACAAGGCCCGGTTCGCCAACAGCTCGTCGTTCAAATTGACTTCGGTCAAGCTGCCAAAATTGTCCCATGGATGACTCGAGGCTGAGATTAAAGTTGTTTATCTGGGGTCGTAGCTGTCTGTGATCTCCAATCTGGATAAAGTGCTCCACGTCTGCTTTAAGGGCCGAAATAAGATCGGCTTCTTTCAGCTCACCAGCTTCCTCACACAAAACAACTTTGAATCGCAAGCTTCTCAGCATATCTATGCGGCCAGCTAGCGAGGTGGTGGTAATTCCGATAACATCGGCTCTGGCAAGGGTTCGCTGATCAACGGCCTCGTGTGTTCTGTGTATAGCTTCTCGCTTGTCATCGAAGTCCTCGAGAGCCTCATGCAGCACTCCCAGCTGGTTCTCTTGTAGTTCCTTATTCAGATGATCGATGAGATACCAGCGTTCTGTCGGCGGCAACAGATGAACACTTTGTCTGGCAAGCTTGATGATATCCTCCATGGGTGACGGCCACTCTTTCGTGGGTGGAGGCCGAGTGCCCAGCCAGATCTTTAGAGGATCTTTTCCAACAATTTGGAAGCCTTCATTGTCTACTCGTCTGAACTGTCGATATATCTCGAAATAATTGTGCATCATGTAGCGTTCCAGTGACTCCCAACTTGGTCCTTTTCGTGCTTTATGCAAAGGTGCAAGTGCATTCATGGCAGTTTTCAAAGCAGTATCTCTCTCGTCGTAAGCTTTCCAAAGGATCTGCGACTCGACTCGTGTCTTAGGAGTCTCCAAGCTGACAACTCGAAGGTTCCTACCATTAAGTTTCTCGGCGACACTGCGGCCACCAATGCGAATGGTTCTGTCTATTCCGACGTCGAGGAGATGTTCGAGAAATTGATCCAGAGCATGATTTGTATAGCAACTGTTGAATCCTGGATCAGCATCTGAGACCACTGAATGCAAGTATCAAACTTACATGATAACTATCGGGCCCAGATTTGCCTTGTCTTTCACGGCAAGCAAACTTCTGACGAGCTGTACACCAAGGTATGACTTTCCGGTACCAGGTGGACCTTGAATGAGGGCATACTCTCGTGTCAGAGCCTCAACTAGGCCAAGGCATTGGCCATGATCGAGGCCTGTCGCCTCCTCTATCCTGTCCAGATCGGCATCTCCCAATCTAGTGTTGGGGTCCAGCTGAATATTGCGATTTCCGTTTGTTGCAATGCAGCCTAAAGGAAACACAAATCCTGGTTTGCGCGCATATAGCGGTGGTGGCATGCGGTCGCTGTCCTCGGTTGAGGGTAAAATCCAGTTTTGAAATGCAATGTGATTATCCCGTTTAATAGTCTGCAGGTTCTTAAGGATTGGCATGAAGGTTTCTGGAATGATGCCGTTGAAGTCTACTAGTACACCCGGTGTGCCGTCTTGCCAAAGTTGGAGAAGCAAGGAAAGGTCACCCTGATGCTGAGTTGCAAGCTTCGCCGTAATAGTCGGTGGGTGGTTTTCCGACACAAGACTGCTTTTCTTGACGTCTGACACGGGATCCCCTTGTGTGCACTTGCTGGTGACTTGGAGGAAGAGAAGTCGCTGGCCTCCATCTACAGAAGAAACAAAACACACAAGAGTACCTTCACCAAGGCGTCGCGATCTCTGCCACCAATCACACTGATCGGCAAGCGACTTCCTGGTAATGTAGTGGGGAGGGATGACGATACGAAGAATTCTAGCCCTTTCTTATCGTTTATAAAGACATGACAAATCCGAGAAGACTGGTAAACCTGTGCCGTACTATTCCTTTCGGACAGACGAGTGGTCCTGACATCCTCTGATGCAATCACATCTCGAAGAACATCGTTGATCGGACCAAGTGTGTCATGCCTGACAAGCCGAAAGGTGGAGTCGATATACCGTTGCACGGGATCTTCGAGGACGTGAGGATGAAGAAAGTTCGTCGAGGGCAGATACACTTCGTGCTCGCTAGTAATTTCTCCTTGGGTTGGTAGAATCGAAACTTCAGAGATATCTTCATAGTCGTTGTCGTGTCTCCCTCCAGGAATCGCTGCCTCCTGAGGAAACGTTGAGGCGATTGATCGAGGCTTGTTGATCTTGTCGCCCGATACCAGCTTTGCAGCAACAATACGGTCGACTGAACCGGAAACCACTCTCTTGACAATTCTTAGTCGGGTTCTGAGGCTATCTAGGTCGTTCTTGGGGACATTCTCGGCAACTGAATCAACGAGATTATCCAAATACCCCAGTAGTTGAGGCACACTACCGGAGAACTGAGCTCGATGGGTTCTGCTCAAAAGCTCTAGTAGGGCTTTGACAACGACATCCACCATTCCCTGAATCTGCTCGCCAGGGGCGTGATCCGACTCTTCAATCATTTGTGACAGTTTTTGGCACATGTTGAGAAAAAGACACACGCCTTGTTCGCCGTTGATACCACCCAGCAGTAGATATATAGTTCCGACGAATGGATCGATCGAGAGAGGTTTGATCGAGGGATGGGTGATGACACAGAGGAAGTTGGTCGCGCAAACAAGTTGTGTGTTGTCGGAAAAGGTAGAGATACTCGAAGTGAAGGTGATCCACTCAGGACCATGAAACTTCTCATTGACAAGGTCACGAACAATCTCCTGGTGTCGCTCTGGGCTATCACTGTCCAGGATTTCGAGTGCGCCTTTCCAGATTTTGTTGGCATGCGTGAATGCGTTTGAACCGAAAATACTCCAAGTGTCCTTGCGAAGGAGAGATTTCCATTCGTAATAACCCTCCCGAGTCTCGTCGTTTTCTTGGGGGAACAACGATCGGACACGATTCCCGATAGCAGTATCACCAGTATCATGGGAGTATCTGCAAGAATTTCCGAACTTGCAGTCCCCTTTCTGGAAATGAAAACATGGTTTCTTGTTGTCGTTACCCTCGCTGGGCTTGGTTCGCCAACTAAGGGGCTGTCGACCTCCTCCTCTGCCTCTCCACATGGTGCTTGTAGGGTCGACGAGGTACAATCAGACGGCGAAATAAAAGGCTTTCTTACTGCTATAAGTCTTATCAGGAGCCCTCGAAATGATTTGCAGCTCAGTATTTGTTGCGGATGAAGAAGGGGGTGAGGAGTGTAGAGGAGTAACAGCAAAGGTTGCGAGATGTTACGCCTCGAGGCAGGAATCCTCTATTTCAATGCGATTCGCTTTCTGTTTACTGCATACGCTGCTGCCCAGTCGAGTTTGTTTGTGCTGTTGGGCGCCGATGGTGTTTGCTGCCGTCAGCTGCAACGGTCGGCCTCCTGCAGTGCCAGAGCGGTCCTATACTCCAAGGGCCAGTGCACATGCATGCATGCATTCACGCACTCGGTTCAAAACAATTATTACGAGTTGATTGAAAGGGGAATTAATGCAAGTCTTGAGGCGTTTGGCAGTGTTGAATCCATTGTCTCAACGCCGAGGTGTTTTCACCATCGTGTCTGCGTTCAACCTGGAGGACATGCAGTTTAGGAGCATTGGCCCTGCTCTTCAAATAAACCCGATTATGGAATACCTGTCATTGGCTTAAATTTCTCGAAGCACTTTTGAAGCAAGTCCATTGTCATTGGAACAGGCTGTGAATACACAGTTACTGGGCAACAAGTAAGGGGCAGCGCTCATTGGAGACTTCTACTTTTTACGATTAGCAAAAGGCGTGCCAGTCACATCGCTAGAATACAGCAAGAACAGTAGATGATTTGGAGCGCTTAACGCTCGTACTCTGATGGGAGGCACATAGATTATGCGACAATGCCTGTTTATTGTGTTATCAGCATGATAGTTATTAGTGCAGTTGAGTTCTTCTTAATTCGACTGAGAGCAATCCGTTCATCAATGTTGACGAAACATGAGTATAAGGCTCTTGGCAAAATGCTTTCATTTCTAGCTGGCAGAAATCATATAGGTTTTAGATCTGTCAGTAGTAGATGAATAGATGTAGATGAACCCGCCAGTGGAGGTAACTGGTCATAGAAATGTCAGTCATTCCGTCCAACCCGCCCACCTACCCTGAAGTTCAGCCCCATTAGCGCGGCCTAATTCAGTTCCCGTCTCACGTCAGAAGCTTAACACGATTAATCTCCCATCAACAGTTACTCATTTCGGAAATAATACCTATATCTAAAAATATCCAGAGCCTCACTCAATCTATCAAACTTCCACAAGAACAATTTATCTATGCTTGATCAAGTTACACAATATGTTACAATACAAACCTTAGTAACCCCCCAAATCCCAAAATGACGCAATCGCTCTCGCGCTTCGGAAGTAGCACAAAGCCGAGTAATGGACAGAACGGAATGCGACGAAAGGTGAATTAATAATGCATATTGTCCTGCTGTTGGGTATTTAGAAGGAGAGGGGAACGGTCCAGCTTGGAACCATGGCTTTTCCTCTTCTTCTCCGCTCTAGTTTTCCCAAAAGTCGGGGCTTGACATCCAATTTAGCTTGTCTACAACTTCATCGTCACATCAACACTGCTACCGCTGCCAAGATGGGCTCTCAACCGCAAGCAGACATTACCCTCTATACCTCCCACAGATGCCCTTGTACGTATGAATTACCACCTCTCTATATATAGCCCCCAAATGTCATATCTACGGTGACTTGGCAATAGAAATAGCTGGTCAAGATGAGCTTACCTAGCTAATGACATCCCCTAGTCGCGCACAGGGCACACATTACCCTCTCGGAACTAGGCCTCCCATTCAAAGAGGAAATCATTGATCTCGACACTCCGCGTTCGCCAGAGTATCTGCAGATCAACCCTCGCGGCTTGGTCCCTACCATAATCCACCATGGCGAGATCATCACTGAATCAGCCATCGTCTCGCAGTTCCTCGTAGACGCGTACCCAGCTCTGAGCAAGACTCTGCTCCCTGCGTCCTCGGACCGCGATGGGGCATTGATCAGAGCCAGGATCAGCTTCTTTACTGATACTTACTCGAGCAAGGTGCAGGCCCATCTCAGCAGGGCTATCTACCGCGCGAAGACGGATGAAGAAATGGAGAGTGCTATTGACGATGCTGTAGCGGGTATTGTCAAGGAAGTCGAGCCGCTTCTCAAGAACGCTGCTCCGTTCTTTGGTGGCAGCGATAAGCTCACCTTTGCCGAGGTATGTGGTTGCGCTACACTCTACTTCTAACTCTTCCAAGCTTTTAAGGAACCCTGAGCATCAATTAATAACTCAATGACAGGTCCTCACAGCCCCGTTCGTTATTCGAGCACTGTCCCTCTCCAAGCACGGCCTCTTGCCGACCAATCTCTCATCGCGTCTCGAGAAGGAAACCCCCAACTTTTACAAGTGGGCGCAGGCTCTCAGCAACCACTCCAGTGTCCTCGAGATCTACAACGAGGACGAGATCGTTCAGGGAACCAAGAAGAAGAGGGCCCAGCTCCGAGCGCAAGGCTAAGCGTGGCTGTGCTTCTTTTGTCCGCTGGGCGACTCGACTATCCCGCAGTTTAGTTTATGTTATTATAGCCCGGGGTTTATGAATGAATGATCCGTTTTCGTTATCTCTCCTCACAATGTGTTTCGACTAAGCAAACCTAATCGTTGTGCAAAAGTGTGATGGGAACAAGGATTTAAATCAAGCATTAATGTATCCGAAACTTGGAGGAAACAGCTGAGAACTTATGCTACGACGTTGACCCAGACTCGATAACTTTTGCGAGTTGTCTCTTTTAGGAACCACCAGACTTGATTAGACTCCATCCCTGAATTATGCAAAGGTCAATTGACAGTTCTTTTTATTTCCCAAGCTAAAGTGCTTGCTGGATCTTGCATTTCCACAAGCACCCAATAGCCTGCCCCTCCCCTGTCGATCTACTCGCCACTAGTTCCGACTACTTATCTCCAGGGTTCCTTTGCGATGGACAGAATTAGCAACAACAATTTCCAGTCGACCCGAAAGAAACACAAGAGATGAAAAAGAACGATTGGGCACTTTCCATTCCCTGCTGTGAAATCATTGCTCATGTCACTCTGCCCCCTGCCCAGCAAAGGCCAAGACCTCAACAAAGTGGAGAGATAACAGAGGTTCATCCTTGTCTCGAATCCCGCTAGCTCGAGAAACCCAGTTCTAATTTCTATCATCCGTCAACTTTAGCGAAATATCCTCCTTCCGCCAAACCTTCCAAGCCCCTCCCGCCCAGCTCCTTGGCGTGTCTCATGAGATGGGCTTAACCCCCTTGTACCTAGCTTTACTTGACCCGCTCGAGAGAGGGCCTCTTGAGACCTTTTCTTTGGCAGTAAATTATTGCCCAGTAGAGAAGAGCATGAGAGAACTGGAAGACGGACAAAAAGCGTGATCCATTTGGTGTATTATTACTGGTCTAAATTTGCAAACTAAAGGCGGTTTGGGACTTGGCGATGACCTCTCTCATCCCCTGAGTCCCTGGCCTGTAAGTGTGGATATGGGGGCTCGGCACTCTCTCTTGAGCTTGCTCCTCTCCTTTTCCTGAGCTACCTAACTAATATCGTTTTTGCCGTTTCATTTTATTCCTCCTCTTTCCACTTCTTTTTTTCCTTTCCTTTTCGTCCATTCATTCATCGTCTTGAAGGAAAGTTTTGCCCTTTTTCTTTGAGTCGTTTTCATTGTCTTGTACTGTACCTTTTTTCTCGATCCTTGGGTGTTTCATTCGTTTTATCACCCAGTCACTCCTTGATCGCGATAAATCAGTCAATTCTCATCGACCGCCTTTGTTTTTACTGCTCATCATCACCAATTTTTCGAATTTGCCATTTCATAGACTAGAAATCACAGGAGATCACAACAACAAATATGCTTTCACGCTTCATCCTCCCGGCCGCCGCCCTCTTGGGTCTCGCGGCCGCTCAAACAACCTCCGACTGCAACCCTCTCAACGAGACCGACTGCAAGCCCAACCCTGCCTGGGGAACACAGTACACCTGGAGCTTCAACGACACTCCCTCAAGCGATTTCTGGGATAACCACGTCGGACGCGTGACCTACGACAAGGAGCTCGGCGCCACCTTCACCGTCGCTAAGCAGGGCGACTCACCTACTCTGCGCACCAACTTTTACTTCTTCTTTGGCCGTACTGAGCTGCACATGAAGGCTGCTCCCGGCACAGGTATCATCAGCTCCATGATGTGGCTGAGTGATGATCTTGACGAGGTCGACTGGGAGATTCTGGGCGTTAACGACACCCACGCTTCAACAAACTACTACGGAAAGGGCGTCGAGGATTTCACCAAGGCTGGATGGCACTTTTCCAAGAATGGTCTACATGACGATTTCATCAACTACACGACGACATGGACCAAGGATGAGCTCAACTGGTACATTGATGGAGAGAACGTGCGAAAGCTTATTGCAAAGGACGATATCGACAGCTACCCCCAGACACCCATGAGGCTATCAATTGGTATCTGGGCCGCCGGAGACCCTTCAATGCCTGAGGGTACGCGCCAGTGGGCTGGTGGTGGTAAGTCTTGAGCTTCGTGAAAAGCGAATGACTTGTACTAACAAACTGTAGATACCGAGTACGACAAGGGTCCTTACACTATGTACGTTAAAGACGTTACCGTCGAGGACTACAGCAGCGGAAAGGAGTATGTCTACGGCGACAAGTCCGGAAGCTGGGAGAGCATTGAGATTGTCAAGTAAGCACCCTTGTCCATATCCTCCCACATCCCGAACATCCACTAACAAACCTTTCAGGGGTAACTCAACCGCCCACGAGAACCTCAACAAGGAGCCCGAGAAGACCACCGGCCAGAAGTGGGAAGCTCTTCCCACAGGCGCAAAGACTGGCATCTACGCAGGCGGCATCGGCGCCGCAGCTCTCGGCCTCGGAGCTCTAGGCTTCTACTTCTGGCGCCAGCGCGCCGCTGGTGCCGACGAGGCCAAGAAGGCTGCCGCCGAGAACCAGGACCTCATGTCCTACCGCGCAGGCGAGGATACGGCGAACCAGGGCTTTGAGTACAGCGCAGAGAAGTACTCCAAGGTGCCAGCCCAGGCGTCTTAGAAACTGTGTGGCCTGAAGAAGAAATAGCAAAGAATTTCCCTTTTTTCCTACTTTGTTGTTGTGCGTTTCTCTTATATATATCAGATTTTTCTTTCCCATTTCTCTTTAATTGCATTTTTGGAGTGATCCTAGAAGAGGTGGCGGCATGACATGGCAAATATACCTATACAAGATGAGCGTCTGTCTTTTTGACACACGTTCGAGTTATACACACATACTGTTTTAGATACCTACATTGGAACAAGGGATTCTTATAGTAGGCTCGGCGTTGTTTTGATCGATCAATTGAGATGCATTGTAAACATTGAGCCTTTGTCCTGCCAATATTGCGTCTGCAACCAAAGCCCTATAGTTCCCGAAAGAGATTGAGATTGAGTTCCGGTAAAGCGTTATTCTTGTTCAGCGGCTTGACCTGCTTTGTAACGCTCACCCGTCGTCTCAAGTCTAACGTTCTCTAGAATATTCCAGGCCATTGGTAATCCGGGAAAAACGCAACGTCAATTTAAAGATTAACAATAATCCTTAAACTGACGCAAGTACGGATATAAAGCACCATCGTTTAAAATTAACAAAACAGGTAATCTGTGGACCATCCCACCCTAAACCGATTTTGTTAAATCTATACGGTCGCATCTTTAGCTGCAGGAGTTGTAGAAAAAATGCCCATCATGTCGCATATGCACATGCGAATTTGGCAGTTGGTAAAGAATAGTCTCTCCTACATCGGAGCTGAATAGTTTAAATACTTCAAAGAGAATCTGGCGAGGTCTTGTTTTCTTTCGCATCTAAACAAAAACCTAGCCAGTTCCTCTTTCGCCATTAGTCTTAATCGCTCAACTCACTTCGATCCAACTGTCAATTACATCTCGCAACTCATTTGGTTGTGAGGATTGTCTCTCACTTCATCTCAGCCAAGAGACTTACACCCAACTCACTTACAAATCAACACTCATCACTCAAAACAACACCTCAAAATCTCACAATGTCTCTAAACTTCCGACCTGCAACACCACTCGACATTCCCCCACTCCTCTCTCTCATCGTCTCCGCCTACCGCGGCCCCTCATCCCGCGCAGGATGGACAACCGAAGCCGACCTCCTCGCCGACGAGCGCATATCGCCCGAGGCCTTGCACGCCAAGATCACTGACCCCAATGGTCTTGTTCTCCTCGCATTTGCTTCAGCACCCTCATCAACAGGCACATCAACACCAGAGTCAGAAACTGACGCGGCTAGTGCTTCGGGACTTGTCGCATGCTGCGAAATCGTCAAGAAGGACGACGAACGTGCGTACTTTGGCCTCTTCGCTGTGTCGCCGAAACTGCAGGCCGGTGGAATCGGTAGACAGGTTTTGCAGCGGGCAGAGGACTACGCGAAGAAGGAATGGGGCACCAAGATTATGACTATGTGTGTTATTTGGACGAGAGAGGAGTTGATCGCTTGGTATATCAGGAGAGGGTATGCTCGCACTGGTGAGAAGAGCCCATTTCCTTATGCCGAGCTTTACAATGGCAAGGCTTTGAGGGACGATTTGTATTTTGATCATATGGAAAAGCAGTTGTAAATCTGATCATATGGGTTTGTTGGGGGGAGTCATGACAAGAAAAGCATAAGACTAAAGGCCCTGCATAGACAATCGCATTAGAAGCGTTCAAGACATTTTATTAACATGTTCACACATCAATGGACAAATCGTTTTACTTAAAAAGCAAATCATCATCATAGAAGGCTATATCGTCTTCACGCTATATACATATTCATTCAAATAGACCTTTCTGATCGTTCGTTATAACTTTTGAACTGGGTATCCTTGGCTTTCTATTGGCCCTCAACCTGCTTGAGAATGCCCTCGAGGTTGATGCTCTTGGGTCGCTCGATAGGCAGACCCAGAGCGCGATCCCAGATCAACTGGGCAAGAGGACCCAGACCACGAGACACGCCGAAAGTGGCAGTATAGTAAAGGGTCTCATGGAAGCCGTAATGGTGGAACAGGACTCCAGAGCTGCTATCGACGTTGGGGTAGGGGTTCTTGGTCTTGCCGTGCTTCTTGAGAACCTCGGGGGCGATCTGGCTGTTCTTCTGGACAAGCTGGAAGACGGGGTCGTTGGCAATCTCAGGACGAGCAGCAGCGTAGTCCATAAGGGCCTCGAAACGGGGGTCGGGCTTTCGGAGAACGGCGTGACCGTAACCGGGGACAACGCGACCGGAGTTAAGGGTAGACCAGAGGTAGTCGTTGACATCCTGCTCGGTGTAGTTGGAAGGAATGGCCTCCTTCATCTGAATAATCCATCGAAGGACCTCCTGAGCGGCAAGACTGGAAAGTTGTTAGCTTTAATCTTCAAGCGAGAGATAAATACTTACCCGTGGAGAGGGCCAGCGAGACCTTGGAGACCAGCACTGTAAGACAAGAAAGGATCGGACAGAGCACTGCCAACCAGGTGAGTGGTGTGAGCAGAGACGTTACCACCCTCGTGGTCACCGTGAAGAGCCAGGTAAAGACGAAGGAGGTCCTGGAAGTTCTCGTTCTCCTTGCCACCCTTGCCAAGCATGGCAGCAAAGTTGTAAGACCAATCCTGCTCAAGATCGACCTCAGCAGGCAGAGCACCGCCACCGCGGTAAGAGTTCTGGTAGATCTTGGCAGCGATGGTAGGTAGCTTAGCCAGAAGGGAAATGCAGTCGTCAAATGTAGGCTCCCAGTAGTCAGCCTTGTTGAGACCCTGCTCGTAAGCCTTGGCGAACTTGGACTCGTAGTTGAGAGCAGCAACGGCAATGGCAAATTGGGTCATGGGGTGAAGGTCCTTGGGGAAGTCGTCGAGCATCTTGGAGACGAACTCGGGGATCTGAGCCTTCTCAGCGAGCTCGCGAGAGAAACCGCGGACCTGGTTGACGGAAGGAACCTGGCCTGTAAGGAGCAGCCAGAACATAGCCTCGGGAAGCATTTCTGTACCAGTCTTTCCCTTAGGAAGCTCCTTCTGGCAGTCCTTGATAGTTCGGCCGTGGAATCGAATACCCTCGTTGGCATCTAGAACGGAACCCTCCCAGACCATGGCCTTGAGACCTCGCATGCCACCGAGGGTGTTCTCAACCTTGACCTCTCCAAGGACCTTGTTAGAATGAGCCTTGACCTTCTTGAGGAGCTCCCGCTTAGCGGGAATGGCCTCACGCAGAGTAGCCTTCAGGTCAGGCTCAGCGGTAGCATAACTGCGAGCTCCCACGAAAGCGGCACGGGTGAGGGGCTAATCGGTGCAGTGTAAGTTTATGGCGTTCAGTATCACATGCAAGCCACGTACCTTGAGCGAGCCCAAAGCCCGGCGAGAAGTCGTCAAGTTGAGAGCCATTGTGATATGTGAAGATGATACAGAGAGGAATGAAGCAAGAAAGAGGATAACTCGAGACAAAAAGATAAAGGGAGGTAGAGTAAGATAATGGATGAGCTGGGCCGCGGCTTCCCTGTTGTAAACGAGTAGAAGCGGCAGGTGGGGGCCCGAGCAATGGATCTGGGGTAACAGCCGGGGGAGCGGGGGAAAGAGCAAGTGCTGTTGTCTCTAGTGTTTGCTGATTTATTTTGTCATGCGGGGTTGGGATTAATACACAGAATGACGCAGCATTCAGTGCGGAGAAGACATGATAGCCGGAGGTCATGATTGAGAGGACAATATTAGAAGACATTGTTAAGTATAATAACTACTAATTCCTGGAAGCATAAGCTAAGAGGAAGCACCTCCATTGCATTTACAGAACTATACCCCTATGCTGTTTACTACAAGATATGAGCAACTCGTTCTCTCTACGGTAATTGCGGTGACAACCGAGGAAACCCGCCATGAACCGGCCACCATTACCACGGCTCAGACGCACCATCTGAACCAATCAGAATCGCAAGTCTTTACCGTACGAGCTCTATCATTGGCCAATTCCTTCGGTAATGCTTCTCTTTAACCAAGGCTTTGCTGACGTGAATATGTTGAGCACTGAACCCCCAAGTTGTAAGCTGTTTTTGTCAAGTCTTCTTGGACACCATACAAATTTAGTGAAGGAGAGAGTTTTATTGCTCGGTTACCGAAGCTCAAGTCGGTCATCGAGTTGATGGTTGATGAATCCTCTTTGGACGTGATGCTCAAGCAGATACATTAAACATGGTAATGTCTGGGGTTACGATAACTATTTAAATATTAAAAGAGAGCAGCTATTCTGTGAAACACCAGGAATAAACAATTCATTGTGAAAGTCTTCAGTAATTATCGAGTGTTGTCACTTTGGTGCTATCACGGGCTGCAGATCAATATCCGGAGCTCGACTTTATTATTCAGCCATCACCAATCCACTTCCACCCCGGTCATCTCTTTTTGCTTCACAACCATCTTCTCTCCTCTTCCATCCTCTCGTCAGAAAGCCAACAATCCTCAAAATGATGCGCAGACTGTCCACAAGAGCTCCCCAGCGCCTAATCTCAGCTGCTTCCAAGCCTCGAAGCTGCGCACCTCTCCTCGCCATCCGAGCTATATCCTCCACATCCGTCGCAAAGATGTCGCCTCTCAGCACCCACGCGACACAGCCCGCCGACGCTTTCCAGTTACTACCAGAGTCGCAAAAGCCTGGAGAGGCTGAAGACAGACTATACGAAGCTACAGTCGCCGAAATCGAGGCTTGGTGGGCTTCGCCTAGGTACGCGGGCATCAAGCGTCCGTATAGTGCTGAGGATGTTGCTTCCAAGCGTGGTACGCAAAAGGTTCAATATCCCAGCTCTGTTATGGCTCAGAAGCTCTTCAATCTGATTCGTGAGCGTGAAGCTATGGGTGAACCCATCCATACGAGTACGTCTGATAAATCCTCTTCCGATATACCCGACTAACATTTTGCAGTGGGCGCAATCGATCCCGTCCAAATGACCCAACAAGCTCCTCACCAAGAAGTCCTCTACATCTCAGGCTGGGCCTGCTCATCCCTCCTCACCTCTACCAATGAGGTCTCCCCCGACTTTGGCGACTACCCATACAACACAGTCCCTAACCAGGTCCAGCGGCTGGCCAAGGCGCAGAACATGCACGACCGAAAGCAATGGGACCTCCGTCGCAAGATGACTGCCGAAGAGCGCACAAAGACACCATACATTGACTACCTCCGACCCATTATCGCCGACGGTGATACTGGGCATGGCGGTCTTTCGGCTGTCCTCAAGCTCGCTAAGCTGTTTGCCGAGAATGGTGCTGCTGCCGTTCACTTCGAGGACCAGCTTCACGGTGGAAAGAAGTGTGGTCATCTCGCTGGCAAGGTTCTTGTTCCTATTGGAGAGCACATTAACCGTCTGGTCGCTACTCGCTTCCAGTGGGATGTCATGGGTTGCGAGAACCTTGTTATTGCCCGAACTGACTCCGAGTCAGGCAAGCTCCTCTCATCAGCCATCGATGTTCGCGATCATGAGTTCATCCTTGGTGTCGCAGACTCCTCGATTGAGCCTCTGGCTGAAACCATACAAGCTATGGAGGCCAAGGGTGCCGTGGGCGCCGAGATTGATGCCTTCGAGGCTCAATGGGTCAAGAACACCAAGCTTGTCACATTCGACGAAGCTGCTGTCGCACACATGAAGAAGGAGGGTGTTGATCAAGCCAAGATTGACGAGTACCTTGCCGAGACAGAGAAGGACCACGACATGGGCATCTCACGCCGTCGCGGTCTCGCAAGCAAGTACACTAAGGAACCCGTCTACTTCAACTGGGACGTTCCCCGCACTCGTGAAGGTTTCTACCACTACCGTGCCGGTATGCAAGCGGCTACTAAGCGCGCTCTTGCGTTCGGTCCCTACGCAGACCTCCTCTGGGTCGAGACAGGTGATCCCAACGTCGAAGTAGCCTCCAAGCTAGGCCGCGCCGTCCGCGAAGTGTACCCCGGCAAGGGTCTTGTGTACAACCTTTCCCCCTCATTCAACTGGATGGCCCATGGTTTCACAGATGAGACGCTCAAGTCATTCATCTGGGATATCGCGCGCGAGGGCTTCGTGCTGCAGCTCATTTCGCTTGCAGGTCTGCACTCCAACGCGACTATCACAACTGAACTGTCGCGCGAGTTCAAGAAGGACGGCATGAAGGCATATGTTGACATCGTTCAGCGTCGCGAAAAGGACTTGAAGTGTGATGTGTTGACGCATCAGAAGTGGAGTGGCGCAAGCTACATTGATGGCATCTTGGGTGCTATCCAGAGCGGAAGTTCAAGCAGCAAGAGTATGGGCGAGGGTAATACCGAAGGACAGTTCCACTAGATGGAAGGGATGAGGAGAAGGAAAAGCATGTACCGGAGTTTGGGTAACTTTACTGTATATTCACCAATACCTTGCAAATAACATTTGTTTTATGATCAGCCGGGAGATTATCCTCGCACTTGTGACAAGATCTGTTTGTGATGTGACAATTTCTTTCATTATTGGTTCATACTAATCGTTACTACAGATACCATAGCCTACACTGAATCCCTTCTCTTGTCTTCTATTCTTTACAATGAGTCCTTGCTGGCGTTGTTCTGGGGAGGAGGTTGCGCAGGTCCCTCGGCAGTGACATAACCCTTGGTCATACCACCATCAACAGCAAAGTCATGACCGTTGACAAAGCTAGACTCGTCACTGGCCAGGAAAACAACAGCATGAGCTTGTTCAATAGCCTCACCGAAGCGTCCCATAGGGAAGTGGACCTCACGTCGGTGGCGCTTGGCCTGGTCATCACCAAGCCAGTCCTGAAGGAGAGGTGTGTTGAGAGGCGCAGGGCACAAGTTGTTGAATCGGAAGCCCTCGCGAGCGTGGACCATGGCGAGCTCGCGGGTCAGAGCGAGAACAGCGCCCTTGCTGGCAGTGTAGGCAAGCTGGGGTGTAGCAGCGCCGACGAGAGCGACGACGGAGGCGGTGTTGATGATGGAGGCCTTGGACTTCTTGTTGCGGCGGAGGGACAGAACAGCGTGCTTGCAGCCGAACCACACACCCTTGACGTTGATGTTCTGGGTGAGGTCCCAGATGTTCTCGGGGGTGTTGACGGCGTCGTCGTCTTGAGCGTGCATGATACCGGCGTTGTTGAAGAGGACGTCAATGCCGCCCCAAGAGTCGAGCGACTCGATCATGGCCTGGACCTCGGATTCCTTAGAGACATCGACTTTCTACAAACGAGTCAGCATTGCAATCGGAAAGACGGTGGAGGGGTGGTGGCGTACCAGGATCTCGACGCGGGGAGCATCAGGAACGAGCTGCTTGACCTTTGCGGCAGCCTTCTCGAGAGCAGGCTGGGAGATATCGGACATGAGGATTGAAGCACCCTCCTTGGCGAAGAGAATAGAGGTCTCAAGACCAATACCACTGGGGAGTGTCAGTATCGCGCAAGACTTTTTTGGGGGGAGGAGGGCAATGACTTACCCGCCAGCGCCGGTGATGACGGCATTCTTGCCAGCAAGACGACCACGAGGAGCAGACATTGTGATTGAGATGTGTATGTGTATGAATTAAGAAGAAGAGAAAGACAAACAAAGTCTTGGGTATCAAAAGTCAGATGTTTTTGTGTGGTTAGAAGATGATGATACAAGAGAGGGGCAGACACGGTGAAGAGGGAGGGGTCTTGAGCTTTCTTATCTCCAAATGTTCGAGAAGCTACGATAAGATTAGACTAGAAAAGTGAGCTTGACTCGTGAGACGAGACAAGACAAGAATGGAGGCGGTAGAGCTAAACAATGGGGGTCGTGTCATGAATGGGCCCTTTTTTTCCGACAACGGCGTAGACTGTAGGGCGGTAGGCGGCTCTCGTTGGCTGGGGCTGTCATCGCGGCTATTATTAAAGAGAATACAGTAGTTTGATGGGGCTAGAAACTGTATGGATCAATTCATCATGGGAGAGGGGACTTGGAGCTTATCGGTTGGTGGGGTTTGGTAGGATATCGTCTGTTTGTTGATTTGGACTCGACATCAGCTTTATCATAGATGAGAGACTGATTCTTGTCTTCTACGGTCATGATGATGGTTCAGAGGTGATTGTCATTATCGTGATGATATAAGCATATCTCAATGAGGCCATGATCTTCACTCCGCAACTACCGACAGCAGCAATATATGCTTTTGATATCTTACTTATCCTTGAGAAGATGTCAGATCCCAGGGTCCTTTTTCGGACGTCAGATCTCGAGCTTGCAGATTAGCCATGCAGTACCCCTGTCAGAAGCGATGTCGGCTATGGTCACGAGGTCAAACACGGCAGCCACAAGTATGGCGGTTAATTACCAAGACATGATTCCAGAACTGCGCGGTTGGACGCAGACAGATAATGCAGGATAGTAAGCAAAGGAGAAACAGATTAATGGCGGCTCGCGCATTATCAGTACTACCTACTATCAACGTATCAACAAGGATAACCCCCATGTTGGTCAGAGCTTCAAGATAGCTCATCTGATCTAGAATGCGGGGAAATTGACTTTTGTGCCTGTCTGTCTGACCGTTGAAAGCGCGGCAATTGAAAGTTGAAGCTATTCAAACTGGGTGTAGTACCAGATAACAGCCTCAGCTCAGGTGTACTGCACAGTACCTAAGTGGATGCCTCGGCTCTACAACTCAATTAGTACTAGAGCTGCATCGCGCACCGAGACAGCTGGAGCTTCCCTGGAATGTGCACCCACTTTAGGTCACCTACGTCACTGAAGCTTGTGCCTTATCGTCGCTGGAACTTCTTATCGTAGCCGCGCTGACCAGAGACAGAACGCTTGATCTCTTTGAAGCAGCCAGCAGACCAATAAACCTGATTATTTCCGATTTGTCTCACTTTCTGTGTGTCCTTCTAAGCCCCCTCTTTTGGCTTACTTGGATAATATAGATACTACTTGACTCGAGAGAGTTCTCCATTTTATTTTTCCCCTTCTTCTTGGTAGTATTTGCTTGCTTCCTACTCCCCGCATCTAAACAACTTCAACCGCCAGCGCGCATCGCATCTGAACCTACTTCGCTCCACAACCCCGCGAAGCTTCAATACTCCCCTTGGACCGCGAGAAAGACTACCACAAGTCTCTCCGTTTTACCGCGCATTTTAAACGGGCTCTTCAACCTCTCGTCTCCATTCCTCATCATCGTGCTGGTGACATCTCCTCGTCATACCTCATTCCTTCCTCCCAACCTCTCTCTCCTCACTTATATCCATACCTCCCTAAACACATCCTTTGAGCTTTAGTAGCTCTCACATATTACCAAAAATGGCTTCACAAGACCCCAAGACCATAACCGCCGACAATCTCCCTCAACTCCTCGAGAATGACAACATGGTCAAGCTCGCAGGCGTTGACGTCGACGGTATTCTTCGCGGAAAGCTCGTCTCCAAGAAGAAGTTCCTCTCCATCGCCGAGGCGGGCTTTGGCTTCTGCTCTGTTATCTTTGGCTGGGACATGCACGACCGTACATACGTGCGCGAGCTCAAGATCTCAAATGCTGAGAACGGTTACCATGATCTTCTCGCGATACCAGACCTCTCCACATTCAGGCGCATTCCATGGGAGGACAACGTGCCTCTGTTTCTGGTCGACTTCCTTGACCCCGACACTCAGAAGCCTATTTGCGCTTGTCCCCGTGGTTTGATCAAGACACAACTTGACAAGCTCAAGGAGCATGGTTATGGCGCCATGGCTGGTGGTATGTATCCCGCTCGAATTATCTCTTCTCTGACTAACAGCTCCCAGCCGAGTACGAATTCTACCAGTTCAAAACTCCCGATCCTTCGACATCCTCTCCCGCCGCCTACCTCCAAGAAAACCCTCCTCACCAACTTCCAGCTCTAACAGAGGGCATGTTCGGCTACTCTCTTACCCGACCTGTGCACAACCAAGACTACTACTACGACGTCTTCAACACATGCGCCAAGTTCTCTTGTGACATTGAGGGCTGGCACACCGAGTCTGGGCCCGGAGTCTTCGAAGCCGCTCTCGAGTTCGGCGAAATCGCCCAGATGGCCGATCGCGCTGCGCTGTTCAAGTACGTTGTCAAGAGCGTCAGCACAAAGTACGGCATCACACCTTGTTTCATGGCAAAGCCCAAGCAGGGTCTTCCTGGAAACAGTGGACACATGCACGTTTCGATCGTGGATAAGGATGGCAAGAACCTATTTGCGCGCGAGACCAAGGACGAGAACCCCAAATGGAGTGATATCGCCAATCTCTCCGACATGGGTCGCCATTTCCTTGCTGGTATCCTCGTCGGTCTTCCCGACATCATGCCCATTCTCGCACCAACAATCAACTCCTACAAGCGTCTGGTCGAGAACTTCTGGGCCCCCGTCACTGTATCATGGGGCCTCGAGCACCGCGCCGCCTCTATCCGCCTTATCTGCCCCAAGCCCTCAGCGACACGTTTCGAAGTCCGCGTTCCCGGCGCAGACACAAACCCTCATCTCGTCCTCGCCGCTATTCTAGGCTGCGGCTGGCGTGGCGTGGAGAAGAAGCTCGAGATTCCTACTCCCCCGCTGGCCATGGGTCAGGACGTTGGTGGTGATGCTGACCAGGGCGAGAGATTGGCAAAGAGTCTTAAGGAAGCTACACAGCGCTTCATGGCCAAGGATAGCATTGCACGAGAGGTGTTTGGGGATGATTTCGTGGAGCACTTTGGTGGAACAAGAGAACATGAAGTCCGTTTGTTTGACGAGGCAGTAACTGATTGGTACGTACACGACAACCTCTTTTTATCGAGACAATTACTAACTGTTTCTAGGGAAATGAAACGATACATTGAGACTGTTTAATTTGGGTTACAGGAGTTGTTGTGTTTGAATAGTTTAACATTTTCACGTACGGTACATGGGCGTACTTGTGGGCATCATGTAGCATGAGACATGCATGAAGTAAGCAAATGAAGTGGAATGAGATCTACGCTAGAGTCATCTTGATGGACGAATATACCTCATAGTTCTTTTTTTCTTAATATGTGTTGTCAATGTAGCAATTTTGGTGTTTGCGTGTCCTCTGTGTTGTTCAGTGAAATTGAGGCAGTGATTCAATGCAAGTAAATGACGACAAACAGAAGACCCAATGCGCAAACAGGATCTAAGACAAATACATGCATCTCATGACGAATACTGTAACTGAAACATGTTGTTTGTCAACATTCTATCACGCGGTTGAGGTGATGCAGGGTTATTTCGTGAACATCAGCACTCAGCCATAGGGTAGCCTGCGTGACGCCCTGATTCGCTTCACCGACTTCGGCGACCATACAAATCGACTTATCATGACTTCCCAAGCAAAAGAAAGCCCAACAAAACACACCACCAGAATAAATCTTCAAAAATGTCTGTCTACGCTGCCAAAGTGACTTCAACTGAGCCTCTAGTAAGTAAATTATTCCTAAAAAACGAATCACCACTAACAAAACTCAGTCAGAGGAAAATGCCCGCTGGGTAAAGCTTCAAAAGTGCGCCCTCTCTTCCTACTCATGGTTCCTTTTCTCACCTGTACAGGATTAACTATGATGATGCAAGAGGTGTCCAAAGAACATGGGAATCCGCTGAGCGTCTCACCCGTCCCAAAGACGCAGACATAGACGGCGTCGGCATCGTTGCCATTCTCGAGAAGAGCACCGGCCCCGAACTCATTCTGCAGAAACAATACCGTCCTCCTGTCGATAAAGTCGTCATAGAAGTTCCAGCAGGTCTTATCGACGAGGGTGAAACTGCCGAAGAGTGCGCTGTGCGTGAACTCCGCGAGGAGACGGGTTACGTAGGGACTGCTACCGAGACATCACCCATGATGTTCAATGATCCTGGTTTTTGTAACACGAACTTGAAGATGGTACATGTCAGTATTGATATGGACTTGAAGGAGAACCAGAATCCTCAGCCGCAGCTTGAGGAGGCAGAGTACATCGAGGTGTTTACGGTCAAGTTGAAGGATCTGTGGGATGAGTGCAAGAAGCTGGAGAAGGAGGGCAATGTGATCGATGCGAGGGTTGGGACTTTGGCAGAGGGAATCCTTCTCGCTCAGCAATTCAAGCTCTAGATAGCCAAGGAGAATTGCTGTCTGCTAAGAAGATCATGAGAAGACTCATGTTTAGTCAATGCTGCTCTAAGGAATACTAGTTAATGTCCTACATCTTTCTAATGACCTTGGAAGCTATTATTCATTGATTGAACTTGCTTCCAGAATAAAGAAATAATATAGGCTGACTGACTACTGAGAGTTGGTGGTAGCTCCACGTAGTCCTGTCGCGCAATCCCTTCAATATTTCTTATTGCTGATGTCGGGTAAGTAACTTACACAAAAGAGGCCTTTACGTCATCTATCCCCAAAGCTGTCTCACAAACATTCCTCAACCTTAACCTCCAAACTCAGCGATTTCGTCTACAAAAAGCAAAGGAAATGCGATTGATAACAGATATCTGCAAGAATCCCCGAATTTTACTCACGGCAACTTGTCTCGCTCACCAAAGACCCCTTCAAATCACGCGCAATATGACGACCACGCTCAAAAGCCAAAACATCCCACTTAACCTCCCTGATGGGCTCTCACAAGAGCAACTAGACTCATTCAGACCCTTCAATGTAATACACTCCCAAGGTTGCAGACTGGACCAGAATCACTGACTGGTTAGAATTGGGTTGATACTCTCACCAACTCCCTCCGTCTGCAATCCGACTCATCTCACCCATTCCACAAAGACCCTTACGCTCTCCGCTCAGTCACAATACAATCCTTCGACCTCTTCGGCGGTAAACGTGTCGGCTTTGTAAAACTCACCGCTACAGTATCCAATGAAGCAGGCGAGACACTACCCGCTGCTGCGCTCCTCCGCGGCCCCAGCGTAGCGATGCTCTTCATGCTCATTCCAGACGACGTACCCGCTGAATCCGAAGAGCGCTATGTCGTTCTGACGGTGCAACCGCGCGTTCCAGCAGGTAGTCTAAGCTTTGTAGAGCTTCCAGCCGGCATGGTCGACGACGCGGGTAGTTTCAAGGGCGCAGCTGCGCAGGAGATACAAGAGGAGCTCGGTGTGACAATCCATGAGGATGAGCTCACTAATTTAAGTGAACTAGCTGCTCCGGATGAGAAAGGTAGTGAGGGGCTTGCGCAGGCAATGTTTCCTAGCGCTGGAGGCTGTGACGAGCACATCACTATCTTCAGTTATGAGAAGCGGCTGCCGAGAGATAAGATTCAAGAGTGGGGCGGGAGACTTACTGGTTTGAGGGAGCATGGGGAGAAGATCACGCTCAAGGTTGTGCCGATGAAAGACGCGTGGAGGGAGGGGGCGAGGGATGCGAAGTGTTTGGCTGCGTTAGCGCTTTGGAGGGGATTGAAGGACGATAAGAAGCTGTCTTCAAGTGTGTAAAGGTCACAAAGGTAGACTTGATGTGGTAAAAGCGATATGAATAGATCTCAAACGGACGGTCAAGCTGCTTCATCGTACAGTGTATGTAAAGACTCCAAGAAACCGGGTATCTAGATAACTCGCATCCGCTCAGCGGTAGTATACACTTCGAGCCAACCTGTTCCTTTCCAAATAATGTACTGACTCAATCACCCTATACGTGACATTGACTCCGTCTCCCATCCATATATAATACCCCATATGTTCCAAGTTATTTAGGAGTCCCGTTCTCCATCCAGAATGCATCTGTCAAGTCCCTCTATTGGCGCGCATCAGTGATAGATACAATACCCTTGACGCCGTGTAATGATCCCCCAAACTCCGGTATATGCGCGACACTTTTCCTGTCTCTTAATAGTCTATATTATATGTGCTTGCCGTTGCCCAATGCTTTTCGGGCGGTGACGAATGTTCTAACCCATGTTAGTCAAGAACTGCGATTACCAAGCTGACGGAGACTTACACTTTAGCCAAACTGCGTAGCATGGGATCTTGCATCTCGCCTTTGACGCGATCAAGTAAAGCTCTTGTAGCTTTCTCTTCCCATCCTCCCATACCAAATAGTCTTAATGTCCAGTTCTCTATTCCTGATATTCCTAATTAGTACGAATTCTTTATCGTTGATATTATGTTTGAGATGACCTACCGCACTCAACCATCTCAGCCAAAGCTTTGCGCTTCTGCTGCGTGACAGGATCACTTCCCCAGTTTTGTATCGGTAGCCAATCCACGCGCTCCCGGGTAACCTCTGCGCCCAACCCTGACAGGCTCCCAGGGACTCTTGATATAGGGTCGCAATCGATGCCGAGCTTGATGCACATTTCTCCAAATATCCTCTCGTACTCTATGCAGGCGGCGCCAATCTCAGGCTTCCCTTGGGGATTGGGCAGGTCGGCTTGTTCGGGATCGACATCGAAGAAGTGCGGTCGAATCTCCGTGATTTCCAATTGGCCTCCTGGCTTGAGGTGCTCGTACGCTTCCACGAGCAGAGCGTCCCAATCGCGAACGCCGCCACCTGCAAGGCTGCGCATGTGGATAAAATCGTATGTGCGTATGGGCCAGGGTTCTGTAGCGTCGGCGATCTCGAACGTCACGTTTGGAGGGACGTCCTCGGGGAGCAGAGCGCTGCTCAGGTCGATACCTAGAATGTTGACCTGAGGATACCGTTTGGCCATATCGCAAGCCCATATGCCACTTCCAGCACCAATGTCTAGTATTTCGAAGGGTTCTTCGGGGGTGTACTGATCGAGAGGTAGCTTGGCGTTGACGAGGCCACCGTCCAGACACAATTGGTACAGCTCGTGCTGAACTGTCAAACGATGCGCTTCAGAAGCGTCGTTGGGGGTGAGGAGATGGCCGGAGCCATGATATGTGTGACCGTACTCGTGGATCAGGGGGAGCGCGTCTTCAGATATCGTCGAGTAATTGGAGCTTGTGTCGCTCACGTCCGAGTCGTCTTCTTCCTCTTCGGCCGGACTGACATCGTCTACGGGGAGTCGATCGATCTTGTGCAACCTGCTGCTGCTGTCGTCGTTGTGTTTCGCCATGTTGCCGCTAGTAGACAAGTTCGCAGATGATGCGGTTATAGGAGAATGGCCGTTGTAGCGGGCCATTTATTTCGAGTATCTCGGTTAGGAGAGGAGGAGGAGGAGGATCGACAAGGGGGGAGGAATATGGATATTAGAATGCTGCGGCGAACGGACGGAGAACAAGCGAGCCTCGTGGCAGTGGGGGGTTGCCTTGGCTTGTAGTTATGTATGCGTATACGATGTAGTATATACTTGAAGAAGTAAATCGGTCGTTGACGTTCGGTATTGGTATCGAATAGAGAGTAAAGAGAGCGAGTTTATTCGGACCGTGTAGGGAGGAGTAATTGAGGGGTGGTGATTAATTGTCGACTACGAACATCCATGGCCAAAAGAACCAGAGAGATAAAATGAGTGGAAGAGAAAGAATGAGAGAATTAAAAGAGAAGAAGAAAGGAGGGGATTATGGGGAAGAAGAGGAGACAAGAGAAAAGACAAGACGAGAAGAGGAGTCGAGACGATGAGACGGACGGAATTAATTACAGAATTGGACAAGACAGGATAGGATAGGATAGGATAGCATGTCAAGTTACAGTAACAACCAGGAAGTGGAGGGGAGGTGTGGAGGACTAAGATAAAAAAATAAAATAGGTTAGTAGTAGGTCAAATATCCCGGACCCTACCTACCTCTAGTTACCTCTCTTAGCTTTTCCTAGGCTAGTTAGTATCACTGTAACGGAGCCATAAGTTGCTATCCTAGCTTAGCTGTTGGCCATTCATTGTCTTTCTCTCTACAGTTGGTCATGATGAATTCATTACCACAAGCTGTTTAGTATGATATCACAACTGAAACGCCAAGGAATCCAAGACACGTCGAGAATGAAACTAGAAGCCCAGCCATCAAAGCCTCCTATATTTTCGCCTTCGCCGTTCTCCGCAATCCACACAGAAACAAAGTTCCACGCGTTCCTGTACAAGCGTTCATCTGATCTTTTTAATCTGGAGCTAGTAGGGTGATCTACCAATTCCTTCTGGCCTATCGCATCTTATAGCTGCGTGAAAAAAGAAAGGACAACTCGGCAAGTGAGATGGATCATTTGCTCAGCATGATATGATGCAGATCTGCGAGATACGACCCAACTGAGCACGTGTATGGGATAATTGAGCTGAGTCTAAGACCTTTGTTTCTCGTTTAAGCGAAGTCTCATTTCACTTTTCCCATCCCAATAACACATTGCTATTATCACTATACACAAAAAACCCTGCTGAATCCATGATCCATGACTTTGTCAGGCCTCTCTTTTCCGCCCTGTTCCCACGAGGCTTGCTTGCTGGCCGATCGCTCTCAAATTCACTACTACCCTTGCTCTCTCTCTCTCCCCAAACAAACAGATCCACTGTGTCTCTTCTTTATCGCGCAATTTCTCTGTCCAGCAAAACAATGTAACCTCCCCATCCCCCCTTCTAATAGCGGATCTACCTATCCTAAGAAAACTGTACAATGTAACTTTGGAGTAATCTTTAACTGGGCTTGTGCTTGTCACGTCACCGGAAGGACCCTTGTTCCCCGGGTGGGAACTTTCCCTCGTGGCCCCCTTGTTGATGCGAGTGTGCATGAGTTGAGTTATGTTCTAGACCCTCAAGTCGTTCCGTTTCGCCTCTCAGTAAAACCCACCGAACAATGTACAATTCCAAATAATTCTCTATCCATGTCTCTCTCTTTCATCAAGAGAGTCCTCCTTTACAAGTACTCGCGTGGCCAATTCACCTATTTAGCCACCCACAAGAATCACAGAATTTGAGACATCCTTTACTGCTACTGTAACTATGTCATGCATGGCACATCATATCACAATCCTTCATCACACAAAAAAATCAACAATACCCATGTCGACATGCGGCGCAGCGCGCAGCGGCACGGCGCGAGGGTCCCCCCGTACAGTACATACATAGTGTCCATGTGGGAATTCCTCTATTCAACATGATAGATCATGTTGATACGAAAATAATAAATAGCGTGCATAAAGGTACACATGCACCCGAGACAATTCGGACAAGATCATTCAAGAACCAAAATTGACACGAGACCAAGTATTGATGCTATTCCACACTAGAAAGTCCTAAATTACCAGATAAAGTTGAATCGAAATAAAGAAATAAAAACAGTGATAAGCCGACAGACAACAACGCCGATGCTATGACCCAACTGACAAGGCCAACAAAATGGGCTACAGGCTCTACCATACGTGATCGTCAGCCTCACATCATCTTTGGACGCTTCCAACGATCGCGTAGCATAATAGCTTTGGCAGAATACCAGAAGTGCATCACAGTCTTCGGTGCTCTTTGGAGGCATACCTCGCCTCTTATGTTGCCTGTCTTGAAATCGACTCTTTTCGAGCCCACAATTGCCGCCGTCCCAATCCTATGCCAATCCTGGTCCATACAATATCGTCAAGTAGAAAAATTCCCTCTCTTTCTTATTTGTCTGTAAAACGAAAAGCGTCGCGACGCTTTATGGTATCCCGTTATCTCAGTATCCTCAATCAAGGCTGACGTCTCGATTGCCATCTCGTACTCACTCCCCCCACCATCACAAGAGAAGGATGCATGCAAAACACACTCGCCGCCTTCCATTATGCCCAGTCCATTATCAATGCAGAAAAATGAAACGAAGAGATGATTTTCACTATGCATCGCTAGCCTGCCCAACCATCGTGTGAATGATTTCGTCCGCTTCCCTAGCAATTTTTCAAGCTCTGCAAGGCATGTCGGGATGAACAAATGTCATCACCCCGTTCTTCACATGTACTTTGTATCCTCCGCAACTCGGCTTTTTGACTGAACTTCCAGTCTAAATGTTGTTGTGTGGAAGAAAAAACGGAAAAAAAAAAAGGCTGTCATCCAGTCATATCCGGGCTGTCGATTTCTAGTAAAACCGACGCCATCTCTCAAAGTTGTCGCGTCAAGGTGTATCGTGTATCATGCGGAACGTATGCTTCAGTAGTTCTGTTAGGACATCTCCTTTTTCGGTCTGCGTTTACTGCCGACTCTGCCGTCCGTATGCTCGTCGTCAGGATTCCATTCTTCGGGATGAAAGTTGGGGTTGCAGTAATGAGCCCGGTTCCAAATACTGTTCTTGAACGTATTGGTGGTCACTTGGAATGTCGAATCTGGAAAGCTGTTTTTGCCTTCATCGTACTCCAATTGAACCGGGCTGAATCGGATGTGGTAGCTAGAGGCGGCGGTTCGCAGGGGAAGCGAGTTCTGAGGTCCAGGAGCAGCAACCATCGCAGGACTTGGGGCTATTGCAGAGCCACCAGATATCGAAGCGGGTGGCGTAGGAGGTTGAGGAGTCGCCATGATAGGAGGCGGCGGAGGAGGCGCTGCTCGCGGTGTCGGGGTGGGCAAAGGCTCAGGGAAGGACGTCATCCAAGGACTTTGCTGCACAGGTGAGAAGGTTTCTGCGGCACTGGCAGGAGGTGGTGGTGCAAACTGTGCGAGGCCCCCCATGCCGGCAGAACTGCTGAAGCCTGGGATGATGGACAAGGCATCAAAGTTCATGGTGGCATATTGGCCAAGATCCGCTTGCTCGGATGTGATGTTAGTGTTGTGCGTAAACCCGTTGACGCGAAGAACCTGGGTGGTCATCGACTTGTAGAGAATGTCGTAGTGGCCAGGTCGGTAGAGCAGGTAGATGATAGGACCCAGGTTGGCCTCGTTTTGACCGTTGGCTTCTCGAGGCCAGCGAAACTGGTTGACTTGGGTGCCTGGGGTACGGTCGAGCATAGCAACCTCGAGAACAAAGTTGGCAGGTTGGAGGAGGATCTCAGCGAGGGCAGAGACACCGAGTTCTTCGATTTCGCGGTTGGGAATGTCAATCTGCTGTGCGCAATATCCCACCACACCGCTGCCGTCGGGAACGAAAGGGTCAAATCGGTCAGGGTCGTTCTTGAGAAATGTTCCAGCAAGCAGACGAAGATAGTAGATCATGCTATCCGAAGTGCCTGGTTCGTTCCACTTGTCTAGGTTCAACTGATGGGCGTACTGGGGGTTGGAGACATTCTGGGCGACTTCTCTCAAATGATCCAACATCTCCTCTGCCATGTCTTCCCAGTAGGGGTAGTTCCCCACGGTGCTCAGCAAAGGATTCATACTCATGAGCCGAGCGACCTCGCCCTCGATCTTGGCCTGATCGCCCGACTCAATGAGCTTCTCGAAATAGCTGAAGCCAATCGCTATTGGTAAGAAATATTAGCGCAAGTTCGACATGTCACAAGGGCTGCCGAGACATGACATGGGCAGCAACGCAATGCAGGCAAAAAAGAAAAGGAATGTAATCATTGGATGCAGAACATGTTTCAAAGCGGCAGAGCATTGTTGAACAAGAAGCGGGGAGCTGGCTGACTTACCTCTCCAACCACAATTGCCATCGCCTTGGATAGGGCGGTAATGAGAATAGGTCTGAGGGAGGGCCTGGATCATGCGATGTTAGAAGTCAAGGGCAGAAGCAACGATTCAATATTTGAATTAACGTACGATTGTCTTTTCAACGTAAACTGGGTCGGCCTTTGCATACTCGTTGGTGATTGCATCGCTGAGGACCTTGTTCCCAACTTTGAGGCCCTGCGAAAAACGAGAGGTCAGCGACGAAACACAAAATGACGCGCAGGGCTCAGAAAAGCTACAATTCAATTTAGAAAAACCCTGGAAGTCGCGATTTACCTCAAGAACAGGCTGATAATGCCTCGCAGCATCCTGCTGAGCGGCCATGTCGTGCTGGCCTTGATCTTCCATCTTGAGCACCACCTGGGGTGAGTATTGCGGTTGGTGCTGTTGCGCAAGTGGTTGGCGATGTTGGAGCTGCTGGAGCTGTTGATGGGGTAGCCTTTGGTGGTTCTGCGGTTGCGCTAAACTGGGCGAGGAAGAAGGGTTTGAGTTTGAGGTTTGCGAAGTAGCGGCAGAGACAGAGACAGATGTCGAGTTAGAGTAGGGCGGCGAGACGGAAGGTGCGGCTGAGGAAGAAGAAATTTGGTGTTGTTGTCGAGGGGGAAGTTGCTGCTGCTGATGAACAAGATGCGGCTGTTGCGGCTGTTGTGAATGTGATTGTTGTTGCGGTTGAGATTGCGATTGTAGGTGCGAATGCGACTGGGCGAGTTGATGTGATGGCGCTGGAGAGTTGTAGTATCCTCCAGCGGTAGTGGTGGCAGTAGTAGCAGCAGTAATAGTGGTAGCACCTCCACCTCCAGCAGACACGGGAAAGGCAAAGTCCAGATCGGAAGCTAGGCCATATGACGCGAAGCTGGAGGAGGCAAAGGGAGTGGGTTGAGGCTGGAACATGCCTCAAGAAAAGAGGATGACGAAGAAGAAGTGGAGGAGGAGTAATAGAGTAGTAAGGAAGGAGTAGAGTAGAAAAAAATCAAGGTAATGAATGGGTTGGTTGGTACGTAGGTAGGTAGTAATGTGATGTGATGGTATGGTATGGTATGGTCTGGGGAGGAACAAGAATGGTAAATGCTCAGCAAGAAAATGGTCCAGTCCAGTCCAGTCCAACTCAGTTCGGTCCCTTTTCTTACTGGGATGTATGTCACTTGTTGTTCATTTACTCACTCAGGCACTCACACTCAAGTTTCTCTCTCACAAGTAAAGCCACACACTGACTGAATAGAGACGGGACTCAAGAGAGAATGGTACTGGATTGAAGACAAGGGGAGCAAAGAGCTTTTAGGTAGGTGCTCTCAGGGCAGGCAATGGCGGACAAGCCACCCGTCTGATACTGCTATCTCACGCTGTAATGCCCTGTCACAACGCTGTGGATCGGAAGACGGACACCGGCCTAGGTTTCCCTCCCCTCCTTCGGGTGCTGGCCGTGGCCGTCAGGTCAAACCCCAAACCAAACCGAACCTCTCCAGCCATTGACCTAACCAATGATGCCTTTGATGGGGCCCCGGGGGTCACCGCAGGGATTGAAGCAGGGGTTCTTGGCTAGATTTTTGGCAGGGGCTTTACAAAGTTCACCTAGCATTGGTCTGTCTGGGACAATCAACGGACAACGATGGAGACAGCGGGTGTGGCCCAGCGGGTGCGATGGCCTAGCGTCGTGGATCAAAAAATGACTTGACTCTCTCAAAGTATCTTGCGGGCGTAAATTAGTAGCCGAGATACAAAAAAGCCAACCTACTGTAAAGTCTGAGCTTTTTTCCAACGGGAGCTGTACCCTGGTAGGAAGATTCACAGGACAGTACCTAGACTAACCCTTGAGGGGGGCGGGGGGATGGAAAAGGACCCGCGGTAAAGGACCGGACGGCGGGGCTTGAAGTCTGCGGCACGGTTGGGAAAAGACACCCGGGGACGAGACAGAACAAACAAGTCAAAACAAAGTTGAAATGGTATGTATTTAAAGAGATATTTCAATCCGAATGAGGTCAAAGGTAATCGATTGACCCGATCGAGGGGCAGAAGGAGAGAAAAAAAAAAAAAAAAAAAAAGAAAGCACAGACAACGCTAAAAGAAATCCCCGGGAAGTCAATCTTGCCAATGCAACCTGGCAAATGCAGGACGGAGCACACTAGGTTGGTTATCTCATGTTTCCGTCTCGTCCCTCTCCAGCCAACTTACGGTGGGCGGCTAACAGACACGGGATGGATGGCTAGTGACGGGATGGGACTGAGAGTTTAGACCGTCCTGTCACAAGTGTGGGAGAGAGAGAGACGAAAGAGAGAGGGAAGCTAGTTTGGTGCTTCCATGTTTGTGAGGATCAAAAACCCGCCAAGACCTTGTTGTAAGCACGATGATGAAGGTTGCACAGAGTACTACAAGAGGGGGTGTTTATGGAAGACAAGTATTCTAGCTTGTTTACTGTGGACTACTGACTGATTGACAGACAGACAGACAGACAGACAGGAAGAGGATATTTCTCGCTTGCTTGCTTGAGCTAATAATAACCTCAAAAGAAGCAGACAGGACAAAGCAATTAGCTCAAAGTTTGTCTTAAAAGTAACCCAACCCTTATGCCAGGTAAGCATCCAGCTGCATCTCGCAGACCTGAGGCGCAGAATTCGACAGCAGCAAAAAAAGGGTTTCGACGCCGCCGCCCAGGGCGAGGTACCGATTCCATCAATACAGTACATCCTCCTCACCTTGCCTACCTCGTGGCAGAGACCCGACACCACTCAGCTTGGCATTTTGGCTAACGTTAGGCGTATCGTAGTGCGATGATCGCTACACTACAGTAGATACTGTACAGAACAGAGAGCTTCAGTGGGTTCTCAACGGCTCCACAAGAGATGAGCAGGGCAAGCAAAAACAGGGATTGGTGGGATGATTCAGCACTGGGCTGGGCTGGGTCTGTTGAACCTTTTTTTTTTTGCCATGGATGACGATCTCCCGCTGACGACGGTCATGTCACGGATTTATCGGGCTAGACAATTCTATTGTTGTGGGCAATGTATGATGATGATGATGATACCTGCGGCACGGGAGATGCAATGGATGTCGTGTAGACAAATATTATTATAGTAGCTGACGCTCGTGCCGCGGGGAAAATTCATTAAGATAAGACATTAAGAGCCACCGCAGGTGGTGGAGGTAGAGCATCAAGATCGATTCGCGGGTCGGATGATATGGTGCGGTAGTCAGTCACTCAGTGAATGGGATGTTTACGAGGAGCACTTTGCTGAGAGAGAGACTAAAATTTCGTGGCTGTATTAGACACGGTCGAGATCGATGGTCTGATTTTGGCAATTGTTACGGCAATAAAGGAGAGATAAGTGAAAGATTCGAACTAAAGAGTATCGTGTCTGTAGCTAGAGTTTTGCTGTAAGTTGATACGATCAGGAACGAAAAAGCCAAGAGGACCAAGCACTAAGAATATCCGTGCGATATTCGTACCTACCTAAGTACAGACGTCTCAAGGATTTGAAACTGGCGATCAGTTTAGAGTGTAATGCAAATGTACTTACCTAGCTGAAGGATGATGTTGGCTGTTTAATTGTAACCCATCCGGTAGCTATCCAGTTGATGTGCCGCTCCTGCTGGGGATTTAATTGGCTCCTCATCTGTCATTGCGGGAAATCTTTAATTACTTACCATACCTCCTCCAGATAACTCACATCAAGACCAACTTGATTGTCATTAACCCGTCCTGTACCTCGCACCGGAGTAGATCCGTCTCATCGTGCGTTGGGTGTGGGGAGAGAGGGGGGAAATCTCAAAGATCCTCTCTCAAAAGCCCATTTAACTAAAAAAAGCCAAGACGCTGGGCAATTAAATCCGTTGTTCCCCGGGAGCCACATCGTGGAGAAACAAGGTAGCATCATCCATCAACAAAGTGGAGTTTCCTGTATGCTCTGCCGTGGGCAAAAGAATAGAAACGAAAAAGGTGATACGATTATTACTATTTTACAATTGCTTCTTCTTGTCAAAACCGGCTGCACACTGTAATCATCGGGTATAAAGACAAAAAGAAATATATCACTCACTTAATCTATCTCTTACCTAGCGGAAGACGGGCCGTTGACGGGAAATTGTGGATAAATATTCCGTAATACTGAACTTAAATGGACAGCAAGGGTTAAATAAAAAGTCAGATTGAGGCAAAACTCTTCCCAACGTCTTTTTTTAATGCAAGGAACTTGAAGGTTTTTTTCTCTCAAACTGCACTGCACTGTCTTGTACCTTGAAGACTGCTGTTGGTCTTGTGGAAATGAATGAATGGGTGGTGTCTGAACCCCTGCCCCTTCGAAGGGGGGCTTGGCTTGGCAGTGTGAAGGTGAAGATGAAAGGGTGACTGTCAACTAAGACAGTAAATTCATTGGCTCTGTTATATTCGGTCTCACATGTTGAATGTTTAAAAGCACAACCTCTTGGAGGAATCGGGTAGGTACTCAGTCTATGCCAGGTCCCTTTGTTAGTCTCATCCTTAAACTACCACGCCCGAGATTCGAGCAACGAAAAGAAAAACGAGAGCTTCACCGGTGATGGCAATAGACTCGCGTCACTGAAAAAAATAACCGTTTCCACTTCATCCAGGGGTGGTCCTGGTCTGACCAACAGCCTCCAAAACTGTTGTGTCACCCCAAATTAGATGATCAATTATTGGCAGGGTAAACGTAAGTGTAGCAGACGTTTTCACTGTGAAAGAAAGAGAAAATCAAGGTACGTACGCAGGCTTGTTTTGAGTTGCCCAGTTATCTTGCTCGGCTTACTGGTTCCGTTCCCTGCGAGGATCTTTTCCACCTGAACTGTACGGACCACCATGTATGAGTGAGCTGTTCTATCCTGCCACTTCGGCAATTGAGCTGAGAACAACATACCAGATAGATCTGAGTATCATATCATACCTACATACATACCAACATACGCACGTACGGTAGACAGCACACACTTTCACGGAATCCCCTTCCGAAAAGACATATTCTGGAAGATAGATAGCCAAGTCACCATCACATCATTAGTGTTCTCACCTCAGCTCACCTCCAGTACGCGATCAGAAAGAAGAAACGTAAGCCACGATCTAGACGTGACACGTTCCCGCCAAGTAAAACAGGCTTCATGCGCGTGCTTTTTTACTTCCTACCTGCCAAGGCACCTGGATTACAAGTTTAAAAAAAACACAAGTCACAAACTACAGGAACGAGAAAAAAGCAATTCTTTGTCAATCATTTCTGCGCATCATGTCTCATCGACACCGGGTCCACGGGAACTCGGAAGGCAACCGTTTTCCGTTATATCAACGGGATTGAACCCTGCGAGTTGAGCCTTGCCAACCTCAGCACTGTGCTCATAACTGGCTTCATCGACTGCCATGCACGCCCTCTCCTTTCAGCTGCGCTGTAAATCTGCATCAGACAAACAACTCGTAGCCCAATAAATCACCCGTCTACCGTCTTCCGTACGTTTGCACTAACAGCTAAGTCCTACATCAGAGTCATTCACTCAACTGATGCACCCATCATCACTACCCCCTTGCATCAACCGATCTGCACCTCTCGCAAGGTCGACCTCCAGGAAGAAGCTGGTTAACTGTACCTCATCTCGCTTTTTCTCTTCCGCCACTGACAGGAAAAAGAAGAAAATGACATGTCAACGCCGCATCAACCGCCAAGTAAACTAATTACCTGCGACTTTGGACCAACGGCTGGTCGATTGACTGACTAACACTTGTGCAATGTCTCTTGTGCGAGTTAAAACATGTCCTTAAACAACAATCTCGGATTTCTTGCAAACAACTTTTTGGCTATTTTGCATCGTACAGCATAAAAAGCTCTTCTCTTAAGACTAGTCTCCGGATCTAAATACGCAGGATTCTTTAATTCGGAAGGTATACAATACATCCTTTAGCCGCTGTGTTGGTGCAGTTACCCGTGACAATTCAGCATTATGTCTGTGTCAAGATCCAACCTTCGTATATCTTTAGCTTGACACCCTTATCTTCTTTCCTCTTCATCGTAGATAAACGATCATCATAGCCTTCTTTTCTCCTGCAATGTTAAATATTGTAGCAAGGGACACACAGACGATGAGCAAAGGCCAAGAGGCCAAGGCGTCAGCCGCATCTAAGAAGCCCCATGCTATGCCGCTTTACCCCTCGCAGCTTCAAGTCCCGTCTTGTGTCACCCAAAGACGTTGCATTACCTGCGTCTTTCCTTGTCTTCTGGCCAGCGATCTCAAGTCTCGTTGCATTATGAACCAGAGGGGGGTATAGATCAGCGGGTGCGATACCAAGTATTGTATCGCAAGACGTAAGGAACTTTCTCGCGAAAGGGAAAACCCTGTCGATGATGACTTGCAGAGTTTGCCAGACAATCAGATGTATTGTATCAGGCTTTCTATGGATTCTTGATATATACTAAACACATTACTCGTCACTCTAGAGGGCTCGTGCTGCTACACGAGAACGTAAAACATGGGATGTTCAAGGCCGAATACGGCGTAACTTCGGCCTTGACATTTCTTCTTTTTACTCCCATCATGCTTTTCCTTCAAAAACAACTGGTCCGTAATCGAATGCTGCTACCCGGTGGCGACATGAATCAGCGCGTTGAACCGTTGCCAAAGGCCTCGTACTATGCGAGATCCCGTCGATGCATGCCCAAACACGGAGGCGCCCGCAGTAGACTTGTAACAGGATCTGTTTTCTCGATCCAGCAAAGGATGGATTGGAACTGGTAATCCGACAATCACGGACAAAATGATATCAAAGTTTTTTTTTTGGCTTGCGGATAATACCGGGCGCTTCGTCGATAGCGATGCGCAGTGGGTTCATTGCTTTGCTAGCAATACCCCTCAAGCCCAAGCCGTTGCGGCGGTCTTGCCCTTCTTGCCGCGATGCTGGCCTCCTGCCGTCCTGTTACCTCCTTTCCCAAGCGGCATACCTGACACGTCTATGTTCTGCTCATCTACAGCCGAATGCTCCATGTTCCGGAAACCGTCACCGTCTCTGAAGATGGCACCGAACAGTTCCGAGATGGATGTGGTGAGTCCCTGCAGAGCTGCGATACGCTCGGTATCTGCATCAGATGTGATCTCCAACAATCCTTCCTGCTGATTTACTCGCCCGTTGATCTTGCCATCGATGATAAGGAAACCAAGAATGTCCTGGACCTCAGGTTCAGAGATCTTGAGTTGCTTAGCAATCCAAGACAGCTTCATACGGGTGTAGGGTGCGATCAGTTTGACCACACCCTTGGTTCGCATATTTCGTGTGACTTCGTCAATGTTCTCGGCAATAAACGAGTCGTCCAGAATGTCCTGGTTACGCTGCAGGACCTTTTCGTACATGTGAACATCATCCCGTTGATAAGCGTCTACCAGGTCCGTCATCGCGGAGATTCGGGGGTCCGTCTTGTAGGGCTTGGTCTCCTGAGAGTCGAAGGGGTTGATGTCGGACTTCATTAGCATGGTCGTCAACAGAAGGTATTTCAACACCTGGATTCTCTGTAGAGAGCCCGCTTCATCGTAGTTGCGGAACGACTCGAAGAAGTCGCTCTGAGCCTCCTTCCAATTCTCTTCGCTCATGTGCATCTTTCCACCACACTCTCGAATAATACCCATGATTCGAGGATGTGGAACGGCGGATTTGACCTTGAGCGCGCGTTGGTATAGAGCTTTGAGTTGCTTGTTGTTTTTGGTCTCGGCGAACATCTGAATCTCGAGGGCGTAGATCTCAAGCGAGTATGTGCCCTTGCTGGGATCGTCGGTACCGTCCTCTCGCTGGCAAGTCTTGTGTAGTTCCCGGAGCTTCTTTGACACAGCGGTGTACTCCTTTCGATCGAGAAGCAGCTTTGCTAGTTTGATGTTGGTCTTGAGCCACAGTCGCTCGTTGTTTGTGCTTTGGAAACTTTGAAGTGTGAGGGAATAGAACTGCTCCATGCATTTGACAGCTTCGGGGCCGTCGGCGCCCTTCTCGATGTAGTCGAGCATGTTGTTGATTGACTTTTCGGAGTAGTTCCGCGTAACAGCCGACTTGACGTATGTGAGGAGTTCGGCGTAGTGTTCAGCAGCCTACTGCTATCAGCATAAATTACCCTGCGAAACACAGAAGAACCAACCTTATCGTATTGACCCAGCTTGAATTCAAGCTTTATAGCCTGCTTTATACCTTTGAAGCCCCATTCTCCCTTCTCGTCCTCGAGTGGCGGGATGCCTAGGAATTCCGAAATCGCATCTTCTGGGTCGGACAGCTTGAGTTGCTTTGCGTTATAGTATTTATTCTCGATATCGACATCGCCGGTCTCCTCGTCGTCGTCTTCTTCGTACTCGAAATCGTACCTAATCACAATTAGTGATGCATTACGCTTGCACGACTGGACTTGCGTACTGCTCCTCATCCGACTCTTGCATGAAATCCTCGTCGTCAGACATTGTGAAGGAAGGGTTATCAAAGAATTAAACAATAAGCGCTTTGTGGTTTGAAGTATGATACGGGGTAATTCGGTTGTTGAGGTCAGAGTATGGCGAAACAAAAGAAGTTGAATGTTGATGGATAATGATTGTTGGTTATTCGAGGTTCCAGAAGCTGATGTGGAGCAGGCAGCCGCGGGGTGGGCTTATCGATAAAACAGCTCAGTCAATGGGGACATCAAAACCAAGCGATTGACAGTCATCAAGATATAAGATGTCGACGTTCATTTAAATAATACTTGTATTGCCTATTTGTCTATCATTCTATTATTTAGATTCAAGAAAAATGTAACTTCGCTATTCAAAAGTGCTAGCGTCTCTTCCTTATTCTCTGGTCGCATCCCGAACTAACCTCATCCCTCATGAGCTTGAGCAGTACCAGAAGAAGGAATCCTGACAGCAAAAAGCATCACAGCCGTCGTCACCGTCAGCAGACCAGTTACCACGAAGGGCAAGCCCATCCAGGAACCACCCAACTCAATACCTCGGGCCAGGAACCAACTCATGGCCGGCGCCGTGAGACCCATCACCACTTCAATAAGCGAGACAGTAGTATTCAATGTGGCAATAGTATGAGGCTCAACTAAACCATTGAGAAGAGCTCTGCTAAGGGCCATAAAGGAATTGCCGATACTGACTGTGATGAGCGAAATGACAAAAAGCCACGGGCTTCCAGCAACACCCATGAGTAATAGCCCAACTGCAGAAAACACGATTGAGATACGGGAAAGTAGCAGATCTCTTTCCATAGGGCGTGACTCAAAACGACGAGACTTATTGAGAGACTCGGATGCGATTGGTAAAATGACGAGGTAGCAAACAACTGTAGCAATGATGCCAATCGTCGATATGTATGTAGCCTATCCCAAGGTAAGTAATTGGAAGCAGATACTTAATACGTGACTTACCTCTGACCATGACCAGTCAAACTGCTTTGTCATGTACTGTAGCAATACTCCCGCAAGTGTTATTCTGGTTGGATAAAAAAGAGCCGTTGCAAACATCAGCATCATGATGCTTTTAGAAGCAAAGATGAACCTCCAAACGTGCTGCATATCATTCTTGATGTTGAACCAAGCCTGTTTGATGACAGAACCTTTGGTCAAAGAAACTCCATTTGCCTGCTCATTCTCATTCTCTTCGTTATGTCTCTCGTCGTCTTTGCGTCGCAGATGCATTGTCTCTGGGATGAGGAGAATGCACAGCGTTCCAAAGACCATAAAACCGAAGCCAATCCACATAGAAATCCACGGGTCATATTGAAGCATCCATGCAGAGATCGGGTTGAAGACAGCGTTTAGGAGTAGGACCATAGCGACTAAGCGGAAGAACATGTCTGTTCGCTCAGCGATGGGTACAACGTCAGCTACGATAGTGTAGACCATCGCAACGGCCATTTGACCACCACCACCGACGAGGAAGAAGACGCTGTCACCGAGAATCGCCCATATTGAGAAGATGTCTGGTCGGAGTACTGAGGTCTTGTAAGCGTGTGTTGTACACTGTGGTTGGGAGACTACTCACAAACGATCAGAAGCCAGCAGGTTGAAAGACAGCAGCCAAACATTGCCAGGAACAAAACAAGGCGTCTTCCATACTTGTCAGCTACAATTCCGTACGGGAACTGCGTCAAGATCGCTATGATATGTAAGCTGATGTGTCTTGGGATGAATGACTTTACGTACGAACTCCCATCTCAAACGCCTGAGCCCAGCCCTGGACCATAGCCAGAGTTTTCTGGACCGGGCTGTCCTTGCAGCGATGGTCTTCCACTTCATAAGATTTGATAGCATGATCTGGATAGTGTTGTCCACAAATGATATCCTCGATGATCTTCTTGGTCGGTGCGTTCATCATGAACTGACTCACTTCTACCATGAGCAGCGCTAGCATGCACATAGCCAAGGCACGTCGCCGGAAAGCCTTTGATGGCTCATCCTGCTTGGATGAAGCGTTTGGTAGAAGCGGTGATTCCTCTGATGCGCCGTGGTTTGTCTCAATCTCATGGTTGCTCTCAACGTCTGTAGCTGAGTAGACGTTATCGTCTCCTGATTTCCGTCGCGTAGCCATGGTTAAGGAAGCGTAAGAAAATGAATGTTATTGTCGCGACAACTAAAGATCGCAGGTTAAGACGACAATATTATAACATGTTAAAAAATGATGAAAATCATGTACATAAGATATGATGGCAAAAAGGAAAGATGAAGCGCGCATCAAACAGGCTCGACGCAATCAAGCGTCGTCTGTTGTCTGTTGTCCTGGAACTTTTGCGACAAATCTTTGCGAGCGGATTGGTCAGGAACGCAGTGACGTCGTCGCTTACCGGGAGACATTACTCCGCCTTATCGTCCAGTCCCAAAGTACAGGGCCAATAGCACTCTCGTCCCCCTCGGGAAGTATAAATTAAACCTGGAGCTTGTCTTGTTTTAGATGCACACGCAAGCATCACCACGTATCTATCACGAGGCGCTGACGACGTTTTTTCTGCGAATTAAACGCTATCAACAGACTTGCATATCTAGACCTCTGAATTTGACTTCTGTTCAGTCGAGATTTGGGCTTATCAAAGCGATGGCATTGAGTGCTAGCGTATGCTTATTCCAAGACTTCCCCAGATCTGACCAACGCTATGCTACGGGTAGGTCAATTTAGGGCGAGGGGAAGAAAATCGGCTGATAGGTGATCAACTGTCCGGCCGAACGTTGGATCGGCGATCAATGTTAGCTGCCCGTATCTCGGTCCGGAGCGGAGACTGGGAGACACCGATCGGCCCCGACTCGACCGGTCATCCACCTGAGCAGACCTTGCAGGGTGCAAGTACCTTTGCAGACAGGTAAACAACATTCTTGGCAAGATCACTAAAGCGACGTCTGAATAGTATTTGACGCAGCATTTAGGTTTGTGTTAATGCGACCAGGTCTCTGACAACAACAAGTCTTAATCGCGGCATATAAACGAAGCATTCCTCATTACATTAGCGGGCAATTTCCTCTTCAACTCAACAAGGGATGTCGTGTGACCATAGCGTCATCTGGTCTATTTGGTAGGTATGGACACGATCCTTAATTCCGTCACATAAACCGAGGCCAACACCCTCTTGAGCCAGCCATTCTATCTCAGTATTGAAAGAGACCTTTTCCAAGTCCCCTAGCAGAGACTTGAGTTTAGAGTCTTGAGAAGGATCTCTAGATTGATTTAACTGGTCAAAGATGTAGTGCATGGTGTTCGTGCCAGAATTGAGCCTGGCAAGATAATCGGAGGAGTTCTGGGAGGGCTCTTGAGCCAGAAGGCGATAGCAAAAGAGGTCTTGATCAGTTTCCTGCCGAGGTCCAATATGTCGAACACGCACATAAGGCTTCGTAAAATATTTTGCTATCTGGCGAAGTCCATGAAGGCTGGTCAGTGTTTGGAAAGAGTCTGTGGCAGCCAGCAACTGCATGAAAAGGAACTGCGTATCTACCACACACGCTACCCAGGACGCGCAGTCGCCATGAAAATACACATGCGGCTCCCAGTATACTTGTAAGAGATCCACGTTACCACCAACGTCGAACATATTCAGAGTAATCATGACTTTGCGATGCCAGTCCGGGCATGTCGATCCCATGGTTTTGATTATACCGAGAAATGGTGGTAAGATCCTTTCGTTACCTTGCAGAGCTTGATTCAAGGCACCTTGTAGGAATGCTTCAAATGCAGATGTTTGCTGAATGGCAATTGAGCTTTCTTGGTTCGAATTCAATGACAACGATGACCTGCCAACAGCATGTGCATCCCCGCCCAGCGCAATGAGCCTTTGAACAATCTGCATTGGAGGAATCCGGTCCTGTATACCACTACTCCAAAAAGCTATGTCGCGAAGAGCGTCCGTAGCGGCCTGAGGGGAATCCGGTTGCACAACACAAGAAATGAAGAGGTCGACAAATTCGGGAAAGTAGTGCGCTAGTAGAACAGTGCCTTTAGTGCCTTTAGGACCGTGTAGCAATCCTTTATGAATGACTCGTAAAATGCCTTCCTGACAGAGATCTTGGATGACTGGGAATAGCTCTAGAATAACAGCTTGGTCAGCACCCTGATCTAGGAATTTCCTACACATATCTAACGCTCTGTCGACGGAGAAGGCAAACCCGATCGAATGGTACGGTCTGAGTAGATAGAACCAGGATTTGATGATATTCATCCGTAAATCGATCGATGGCATTGAACCATGCATGTAATTCAGGATTTCCTGACCGGCTTTCGTATCGGCAAGAAAGTCGTGTGCTGTGCGATGAATAAAGTACACTTGTCTTGTAAATGGATAAATTTCAGGTATGAAAACGTGTTCGTCATTAACAACAATATCCAATTGGGACTTCTCGGATACCTGGAGCATCCCAGCGCAACGAGTTTGGATGTCGTCAGCTGTCGCGTCGCAGAAAGCTTTCAGTTCGGTCACAGCTCTATCATTTGCTTTGGGAGGGAAAATCCCGCTATCCCCAACTTTCATAGCCATTGATAGTTGGCCCAGAGTCGGCAAATAATCATTTTGCACGAGTCCCGGTCCTGCTTTCCAAATGCCTGCTACCATCCATCCATCCGTCATAACGTAGCGAAAATACCTTGCCGCAGTCTCTCGATATATCTTGTTGTTATTATTTAACCTTGACCACATGGTTTCATAAAGAGCCTCAAGCTCATTAGGTAATTCTCGCAATCTAACAGAGAGAACCTTTTCATTATCACCATTTTCGATTCCATTTGTAAGGCTTTTCGTTGCCAGAGCAAGCCAGAGGAAAACCCCGTCGGCTTTGCGAAGAAGCATAGCCGTAAATTCCTCAAGGAGGGCGTCAGAGATTCGTCCCCCTGAGAATTTTTGAAGCTCTCGGTGAATATAGACGGTCATTTCAGGTCTAGTAAGGTCTTCCAGTCGCAGATTTTGCGCGTCTATAGCCTCAAGTCTGTTCATGATTGCTGTCTCAGGGCGGCTCGAGACGCAGGCTTTGACTCTTGGGATACTCCGTAATCTTTCGATAACACTCATAAGTGCCGGAACTCCATCTTTATCAGAGATCTCATCGAGGCCGTCAATAAAGATACATGTTGAACGAGTTTGAATGCGCAAAAGATAGGCAAGAACCTCTTCGGCCTCTTGGGTCGACCACTCCTGGTAGAAATCCCTCGATCTGGAGAAAGAAAATTGTTCAAATACTGGTTCTACCGCGGCAGTTTCAACAGATAGTATGTTGTAGAGCAGAGAGCACAAAAGACCTTTGATGCTGTTTTGTGGCTCTTTGCCAATCTTCCAGAAGAAGTGTGATAGAAGTCTAGTATCCGGGCTCCAGGAACTCAGCAGGCGTTTGGTGTTGTCGTTGTTGACGATAAATTTGATAAGTGTGCTTTTTCCAGATCCTGGCTTCCCTCGGATCCAAAATATATTGTCGTTTGACTGTAACCACGAGGTGAAGGCGTTCCAGAGTCGATCAATCTCTTCGACTTTGTCATTGGACATTTTACGACTGGTGAAATGTGAGGCGTTCTCGACCTTGTACCAGGCTTTGTGTTCAGGGTCTTTGTTGCAGGAGCGTTCATACGATGCAAAAACTCTTTCGTAACAGGCATCTGATGGGGAAATCACCTGATTATACCTTTCTCTTATCTCTTCAGGTTTGAGGCTTTTCAAAAGACGCTCCCTCCGACTGTCTAGGATAGCTTTCGTTTCCGATGCCTTCAGCTCCGTAGAGATACTTGTGTTGAGTATATCTCGTGTTACTTTGGCTTCCTGTTTTACGAGCTTCTCAAGGTGCGTCTGACCCTTCGCGAGCTGGGAGATGAGATGTTTGACGTCGCTCTCTAGATCTCGGAATCCTTTACTTTGCTGCTTTTCTATTGCAGCACCCTTGTCACTTTACGACTCACACAGTCAGCATGTACATGACAAGTCAATGGGGGATCAGGATCAAGAATGCTCGGAGGCTCTGGGAGATGGCCAATTAAGCTTCAGGCTTAGCTGAGAAGACATACCAGATTTGCAAGAGTAACTCGGTTTCCATAACTTGCCTACACATTCTCAAGGACTTTTCCAATTCCTCGACATTGGCCCTATGCTTGTCTGCTCGAATGGCTGTGTAAATAGCTTTGAGGACTTTACCCTTTTTGTATTGTTTGGTGATGAACTCGGTCTCTTTTTTCAACTTTCCAGCCGCTTTGATGCATTCTCGAGCCATTTCAGACAATCTCTTTTCGGCTTGGGTTCCCTGGGGCACCGTTTCGTTCCGCATTCGAACTCGATCGGCTGCATCTAGCATTTGCTTTGCGTAGTCCTCGAGCTCAGCCTCAGGGGCAGGCATGCCATCGTAGATCTTGTAGCTGAGGGTTACAATTTTACCGGCAAATGATATAACAGACAAAACCGCACTGGCGGCGCCGAGAGCCTCCAGCCCGGAAGCCATCGCGGTCGACGTGTAATGGTTTAATGTGGGCAGTTCAATTATTGTTCAGGCCAAGCGGCTAGGTCAAGAAAAAGAGGTTCAGCGTCTTCCAGAACTTGGAAGTGGAATCTGTATGCATGAAATATTACGAGGAAGATGGTTGAGGGAGATTAAAAGCAGTCATTAATTAATTGAGTGAGAAGGTTGTTGGTTCCCAAATGCCAGCCTCAAGAAGGCAGAAGGCAACCGCATCTGCGGCCTAGGACTGCGCCATTCAAGTTGGGCTGTTCAAGCTGGGCTATTTACATTGGATGGCTAGCCGCTCAGGATATGTACATGTTGACCCAAATGCCCGAAAGAAACATTTCCTACCAATTCCTCCATGAGTTTTTTGTCCAAGGACAAGAGACTCTCATCAACATTCCGTTCAATTGATTCAGGTCAACTTCACGCACTGTTCTGTTGGTGATGATAATGGCTACTGACTAGGGAGACAGATGCATCAAATGGGCCAGAGGGCTTGGCATAGAGTCTTGCATGGAATTGAGCCTGCAGATATATCACGGCTTGTCAAATGGCCCTTAGAGAGGGCTTCTGCACACTCTCAACTTTTTGTTCTAATTGGATCTACATGCTTTGGTGGTAGCTACCCCCTCAAGCCCTTGGCAGTTGGTCGGATACCTTTATCCTAGTCTTCAGGTCTCTCTATGCACAAGTAATGTGTCAAAGCTACACTGGCCTATATACATGGATGCAGGTGGCTCAGCCCCATAGCAAGATGACCTCCCCACCGCTGGAACACGGCTTGCCGAAGCGTTTAACACAGCCCCAAGGAGCGGTACCCTTGCGATACATTGATTCAATTCTATCGGCCGATACTCCGGATTCCGCCAAGTATATCGATCCTAAGGCATTAGAACCTGATGGTGGGATATTATTCGGTCAAAGGCCAGGAACACAGGGATCTGATGAGCCTGGGATTGTCGCCCAAGATGAGAGTGCCTTACAGGGCTGACGATTGATAATGAGAAGACAGTCCGGAAAGGCGGTAGCCATGACCTCGCACCGCCTCTGAGCATTGCAGTTCAATGTAAATATGGCTTTACATATCCGTAGCTTACATAGTCGCATCTCAACTCTGCCCCTCCTCACCTTCACAAAGAACAATCCTACACCGTTCCCAGGCATAGACCATCTATGTCCATCCTCAACAAAGAATATGGCTATAAGGAATAAGCTAAGCCTCAATCCAAGCTTCCTACCATCGTCACCGTTACATCCAAGCTTACTCGGGATCTTAAAATTTGAGTCTTGGCTTCAGGAGCAATTCGCCCTATATGCAAGGTTTCTCAATCCCTGCTCTTTCTCGAACAAGTATAAGCTCGTGGGTCCCTGAGTTTAATTTCCTAATGCAACAAGGAATCCGATCCCTCGAGTCCTATCGCACCTATCGCGTTGAGTTTTGGGTTGCTCGTGCGAAGAGAATTCATTTTGTTTCTGTGTGCTGTCGTTATGGGACTTTGGTACCTTGGGGTCGGACGTATATGGGTCAATCGGATGGCGAATATGTCGGATCCTACTCTGCAGGGGAGGCAAAATGATATGGAGAAGAAAGATCGGCTCGACAGGATATATAACGTCAATGATCCAGTCTGGAATATCTTCACTGCTCACTCATCCACTCAAGCATCTTCATCATGTCCTCCACCAAGTCCATCCTCGCGTCTCTCCTCGCCATCGCCCCCTTGGCTCTCGCCCAGGACGCATCATGCGATTGCTACATGAGCGAAGGTGACGGCCCTCAATACTTCAAGGACCGCGCCTTCTTTGACTTCCGTTCCCTGTCTCAGTACGCCGGTGTCCCTCCTCTGATCGACACCATCCAGGGCAACGCCGACGCCGACTTCACCTCCGACTACTTCAACTGGGACTCCGAGTTCTCCAAGACATGGGGTCCTCAGAAGTGGAACAACGGAAACAAGGACTTCCCCATGCAGAACACCTACAACAACCTGTACATTGAGGAGAACAACGATTCTTCCCCCGCGAGCGATACCTGGTTGACGATGCGAACTGCCCGCCACAACGGCTTCCAGACCGCTTCCGAGTTCGAGTCCATGGTCAAGTATCAGCATGTCTCTCTGCGCATGTACGCTCGTACCAAGGGTTCCCCCGGTGCTTGCACAGCCATGTTCACCTACCTCAAGGGCGAAGACCTTGCCTCTGTTCAAGAAGCCGACATCGAAGTCCTTACCAAGGACGCTCCCAACGTCGTCCACTACACCAACCAGCCCTCATACACTGACGAGGGCGGCGAGGTTGAGGGCGCTCACCTGGGTGCTGCGCTCCCCGATGGTCTGAAGTGGTCCGACTGGGCTAAGCACGAGATCAACTGGACTCCCGACGCGACCATCTGGAAGGTCAACGACAAGGAGAACTGGAGAAACGCTTTCCAGGTTCCCCGTGACCCTGCTTCGCTTAGCTTCAATGCTTGGAGCAACGGCGATACCTGGACCGGTACCATCCCTGAGGGCGGTGCTGCGTACCAACAGATCCAGTGGATTGAGCTCCTCAGCGGACGCACTGATGCTGGGTCTTGCTCCAAGGTTTGCAGCGTTGACGGGCCCGAGGCTGGTAAGGCTGTGCCAGTGTAGAAAACTGCATGCCTTCTGGTACTGCTGACTCAATGTTTCAAGTACATATTTAGACGAGTAAATGATAAACAATATAACTTCATGCCCTCTCATTTTATAAGCCATGTTCCGTTAAGAGCAATAATTGTGTTCCGTTCGTTACGCCTTCCTCAATGCAACCCCCTTAAACAGCCCAATAAACGTCAATCTTGACCTTCTCAACATGATTCACCCACGCTGAGAATCTCGCCTTTGCCCACACGGTAATCACGTCTCCCATCTTCAAGTCCCTCACAAACGATCCATCACCCGTTTCTCGACCTCTACCTTCCTCCTGTCTCATCTTCTCAGCAGCTTCAGATTCAGGCTTGATGTCGTCTTGCCATGACCAAGTTACCACATGGTCCTGCCACGCACGGTGAGCTGTCTTGTTGTGCTTAATGACCCATTTATCCTGTGGCTGTAAAGGATGCGAATAGTCCATCTTTTCGGCGCCAACAGGAGCCATTTCTGGATAGAGAGGACGAAGGGCACAGACAGGGAGGGGCACAGCTTCGGAGGTGTTTGACTTGTAACGGACGTCGTATGTACACAACGGATCGCCTAGAAAGATTAGCACAGAACAGCAGAACAATACTGTTCGACTTACAGATCTGCTCAGCATCAAACTTCTCCAATCCAGCCTCAAACCACGTCCAAGAACCATTGTATGTGTGCCGATTCTCCAAATCACTGCTCCATCCTTGATCCTTGCTACGAATCGTAAAAACCACCTTTCTCACAGGAAACTGCAACTTGGGCGTGGGATAATTCGCCAATCCGACAAAGTAAGACTTCTCATGTTCCTTTTCCAACTTTTGAGGCTTGGCCTCTGTCATGTCGTACGCCAGAATCTCCGCCAGCGCTTGTCTGCCTTGAAGACCAGTCAGACCCACAGGGTAGGACCGAAGCTATTTACGGTGTTAGTTTCGGTCCCCCACAGACAGATCTGCCTAGCTTAAGGCTGACACTTACAAGAAATTTGTTCTCGGTAGGACTATGACCGTGGACTGTGAGGGGATTTTGGTGCTGGAGCTTGAAGTCAACTTCGTTACTTGAATGAGCCCAGTACTCGGCGAAGTCGAGAATGATGTCGACCACGTCTGGGGGAAGCTTCTTTCCCTTTGTGAGCATGATGCGGGCGATGACAACATCAAAAGGGGTTGGCTCGCCGCTCGAAGAGGCTGCTTCCTTTCCATCTTGATCATCCGAGATGCCAAATGTTGGAAGCATACTTTGCAATCCATTGATTACATTTTGGGGGATGCTTTGAGCCATGATGATGTAGGCGATGAAGAAGCCGAGAATGTATTCCAGCATGTAAATTCTAGGTTATGCAGTGAAGGAAATAAAGATGAAAAGTAAAAGCAGGTATGATCTTCAGCAGCACTTTATTAGAAAAGGTGACGCGTTTAAGCTTGATTCATAAAAGGCAACAGCTTCACACCCCTTCATAGCCACCTTCCACGATTGCTCGCTTGACGTCAATGTACCATGTGCTATCTTATCTATCGAGCTTTCCCACCAATGTCTTATCTTATCGCACGTGCAATGGCATCATCCCTGACTAACGGCGTATCATCCCGTTCCCCGTCCGTCCCCCGCGCATCGGAGGGTCCCCATCAACTAAAAACGTTCGATTACACAGCTCGATTACAAACACTCGTTGAAATGCAGCTCCTCCTCCAGAAGACAATCTTCTTTCTGCATATCCATTTTCCGCTATGATGAGGTCCTCACGGTCTCTTGCTGCATCAACTCGCCAGCTGAGATCTGCCTTTAAACCCAATGGCCTGGGCCTTGTACGCCCAGCTGTAACAGCAGCACCATGTCTCTCCCGCAAGCTTCACTGCTCTGCGATTCGGAAGTCGGGTGAAGCTTCGAACCCGGCTATGTCCTTCCCCTGCCTCGACGCACTAGAATCACGCTCTGCAAAGCTCACCGACGACGATACCGAACCCTCGTATACATCCGGCGCAACGCTTAATTACCACCACAAGGAACCCTTCCTGCTCGACTGGGGTGGTATCCTGCCCGAGTTCAACATCGCTTACGAGACGTGGGGTGAACTCAACGCCGACAAGTCCAATGCTATCCTCTTACATACCGGCCTATCCGCCTCTTCGCATGCGCATTCTACAGAGACGAACCCCAAGCCAGGTTGGTGGGAAAAGTTCATCGGTCCTGGTGGTCCTCTCGATACGAACAAATACCACATTATCTGTACGAATGTCATCGGCGGCTGCAACGGCTCAACAGGACCCAGCAGTGTCGACCCAGGAAATGGCGAGCGCTACGCAACTAGATTCCCCATCTTGACAATGGACGATATGGTTCGCGCCCAATTCCGTCTTCTCGATCATCTCGGCATCGACAAGCTCTACGCCTCCGTCGGTTCCTCCATGGGCGGCATGCAATCCCTCGCCGCAGGAGTTCAATTCCCGTCGCGAGTCGGTCGCATCGTCTCTATCAGCGGCTGCGCACGCTCCCATCCCTACAGTATCGCCATGCGCCACACTCAACGTCAAGTTCTCATGATGGATCCCAACTGGAACCGCGGTTTCTACTACGGAAAGGTGCCTCCCCACGCAGGTATGAAGCTCGCCCGTGAAATCGCAACAGTCACATACCGTTCCGGACCAGAGTGGGAGCAGCGCTTCGGACGTCGTCGCGCTGACTCAAGTAAACCACCTGCTTTATGTCCCGACTTTCTCATCGAGACATACCTCGACCATGCTGGTGAGAAGTGGTGTCTCAACTACGACCCCAATAGTCTTCTCTACGTCAGCAAAGCCATGGATCTTTTCGATCTTGGCATCGAGCACCAGCGCGCAACACACGCCCGTCGTCAAGATCGCAAGGAGAAACTTGCCTCAGGCGAAGCTTCTCCGCTGTCTTCCGACGCAGCCTGCAGTCTCACCCTTCCTAACAAGCCTTACGAGGAACAGCCCGGATCGCACCCCGATCCCTCAGACCCAACTGTTGTGCCTGGCTCGCGACCACCTGAGGATTTGATCCATGGTCTTGCGCCATTACGTGACACTCCCACGCTGGTGATGGGTGTCGCGAGTGATATTCTCTTCCCCGCGTGGCAGCAGCGCGAGGTGGCCGAGGCTGTCCGCTTGGCTGGTAACCGCAATGTAACACACGTTGAGCTGAGTGAGGAGATGAGCATGTTTGGTCACGATACGTTCTTGTTGGACCTCAAGTACATCGGTAGCAACCTGCGCATGTTCCTCGGTTAGTAGAAAATGTATCTCAAAAATGTTGTAAAATCGGCGCTGGGTCTTGACATTCGTGAGCAGTATAATACAGTTCAATTCACATTGCATCACATTGAGGTCCCCTGAAAATAGTCATGTGAAGCCAGGCTCAAGGCTCTGGTTATCTATTCCTTAGACATTAACCACTAATCATGTCCCGATGATTATGAGTATATACATGATGAAGAGAAGAAAACAACAGCGAGGGACGGGGGTATGTGATGATCTATAAGCGAAGGACGCCATATGCAAGGGAAGAATATATAGACAAAGAAACGGTGAAGTAAGCGATTGATTGACAGTACGCAAGAAAAGTCATGAGGCATCTAGCCTCTTTTAAAACCCAGCAGACGCTCCGATATAATGATTCCAAAAAAGTAAATGGTCCGATTAGATAAAGCCCGGGTTGTTAGCATCGACTACAGGGTTCGGAGTTCTGGCTCTCGCAGACTCTGTAGAGTGCGGTCCTGAGGTCATTCCCGAAGGAACGGTGATGGGAGATGGTCGAGGGGGAGCCCTCTTAGCCTCAACGCGAGTCCTGCTACGGTCTCTATCCCTAGGTTGCACAAAGTCCACCATGACGGGTGAGATCAGTGGCCTGGCTTGGTTGGGCTCAGGTCGATCGTACTGTCCATCAAAGTCAAAAGTCCGCGCGAGATTCTCACTCGAGCTGGAGATTGACTTCTGCAATGACGGAAACGAAGGCGAGGGTAGACTTGGTGGTGCATCAGAAATGGGCGACGAAGCGTATTGAGAGAGCCGTGGGCTCAGGGAATCGTCGGTAGCCTGTGTGGGAGAACGAGCGAACTGGGCGCGGAAGGGCGAGAGAGCTGCAGGAATAGCCGACTTGTGTGCTTCAGCGCGATCAAAGTCGTTCCAGTTGGGCGTGCTAGGATGTTCGAAGGAGTCCTTTGGAGCCACAGGCGACTCGTTTCTGGGTGGAGGATACACAGGAGGCTGGCGACGCTGCTTCCTAGGTTCCAGACCAAAGCCCCTCTCAGGGCTTTGAGGTTCAGGCTGTTGGGGTCTACGACCCCGTGGTAGGCCCTTTTGGATGGGAAATTCACCTTCCATAGGGCTTTGCTGAAGGAATGGGCTGACGGCTCTGGGTGGTTGAGGACTCGACTGCAAGAACGGGCTCGCCGTTCGTGCCGGCTGTGGGCTTTGTTGAAAGGGACTAACTGTCCGTGGCGGTTGAGGGCTATATGCCCGGAACGGACTCGCTGCTCGCGAAGGCTCGGAGCTTTGTGCAAGAAAAGGGCTTGCGGTCCTTGGTGGCTCAGGAATGCGCGCAGCGCGAACGAAACCGCTGTCATCGAAGCCTGTACCAACAGCACTACGTGGTCCAGATCCGATCAGAGGAATGGTTGCTGAGCGGTCGGTCAGAGGAGCCGGGACTCGGACAGGTCGACCAAGTTTTGGCTCGGAGTCTGTTCGTGGACGAAAACCTCGTGGCGGAGGCTCGAGAGGTCGGCTCATAAAGCCCGGGTCGGCGCTCGCAGTTATGTCTGGTGTTTTAGTCCTCAGAGTGGTTGTGTCGGGGGTTGCGCTCCTGGAGGCAATGTCAGGAGTATTACTCCTGCTGTTACCTCTACTGTTGCCAGGGTTCAATCGAGGTGGCGGCACAGGTGGGAGAGGAGCGGTAGGTGACCGGTATGGCGAAGGTAGAGGTTTCGTGGGCGGAGAAGAGTTTGGAGGCTGGTAGGCCTTGTACTGCTTAGGCGGGTACTGGGGTGATGGCTGGAGTGATTGTTGGTATCCTCGAGGGGGAGACTTGGGAAATTCGGCCTCGAGTGGTGGCGAGTCCTCTCGACCTGGGAAGGAGGAAAGAATAGGAGACGGTCCCGGTGAGTTTTGTTGAGGAGGTTGCGAGAGCGGCGAAGGCTGAGGCGAGCGCGAAGGTGACACGGGACGGATAGCCTGCAAAGGCTCCGACAGCTGACCGGGTTGAAGAATCTTGGGAGCATTGTAAACCGGTTTGGGTTGCTGAGAGGGTTGGGGCGTTTGGATGCGAGGTGTTTCCTCCGCCGCTGCTGCTGAAGCCAGTGAAGAGACCAATGAAAGAGGTGACATTGCATCACTCGCTGTTCGAGTTCGTGTCAAGGCTGTGTCAAGCATGCTCAGACTGGGACTCGACTGCATAGTCCTCAGAGGGCTGGCGGTTCTTGCCGATAGAGGACTAGCGGTCCTTGTCGTTCCAAGAGGTCGAGGCTTGACGTTTGTGTCGATTGGGCTCACTCTGCCTTCGCTCGATGTGTCGATGCTCTTTCCTCCAATGCTGCCCTTCCTGACGGTCTCGCCAAAGTCGAAGCCAGCAAAGTTTCCAGCAAGGCCCTCAGCCATGGGCTTAGGACTATCGCGAGGATCGGTCTCCATTGTAAAGCTTTGTCTTCTGGGCATGTGAAATGTGAACGTGTCGCGCTTAGCTGAGACGTTGCGTATCACAGGAGACTCCCAGACCTCCTCACTACGTGCAACCGAAACAGCTGGGCTAGGTAGAGACATAGGACCGGCAGTGCTGGGCTTGTGAAGACTGGGAGCGGCGGGTAGGTTCTGACGACTGCTTGAAGGTCGATTGTCGGGAGAGAAGGGTCGCTCGGCGTTGACGATGGAAGGCGGAGGAGATGGGTATCCGTTATTAGCAGTGGGAATCGGGCTCTTGGTCCTGACTTCTTTGATTTCGGTTCCGAGATTAAATTCGAATTGGTCGGGGTGGCTTCCGAGATCGTCCTGGGGTGTTGGTGGTATACTGCTAACCGAATCATTTCCAAAATGAATGTTGAACGGGTTGGGAGGTTCTCTTGTCGAAACAGCTGTTCCAGGACGTGTAGGTGTACCGGGTCTGTTGCCGTCAGGGTTCACAGGGCTGGGCGCAACAAGACTTGTCGAGCTGCCATTGCCGAAGCGTGTGTTGAGCTGTATGTCGGAAGCGTGGAATCGCGGGTTTCCCATTCCTGGTGCTCGCGGCGCACCAAGATCGACCATAGAAGAGGCGGCTCCCGCACTGCTCATGTAAGGCACGCGCGTGGGAGGTTCGAGTTGCGAATGTGAAGTGCCAGGACGAGCGAGGTTTGGACGGGAAAAGTTGCTCTGTCTTTTGATCTCTCTTGCGGTGATTGTGGTGATGGTTTCGTATCCAGTTCCAGCCTCATTGTATGTATCATTGCGATGTAAATGCTGTATTTGCTTGGGACCTAGCTTCTTGTCCCTGGAGTCAGTTGTAAGTAAGGCTGTCTTGTCTGAATGAAGAGAATGGAGATTGCTTACTGTGACTTTTTCCTGTCGCCTCCGAGTCTGAGGCCAAAGAAGGAAACCATCTCGAAGACGGTAAGAATGAAAACGAAATGAAACGATGACCTATTGAATGTATCATGAGCGAGTGGTCATTAGAGAGTGAATATGAAAAAGAAGATGGAAAAGAAGATGATGTAAAGTCGCAAAGTCAGGGCAGGGCCTTAGATCATGGATAATCTAGGTAAGGTCGGTCGTCTTTCTGTACATATTTCTAGAAGACCGAGCGACCGATGGACCTTTACCCAGAAGGAACAGACTAGGAGAGCACTTACCGTAGAGTAGTACAAGTACAAGTACAAGTATAGTACTAGGGGTCCCGCTCAACGGGGGGCGTAAAAAGGGAAGCGAAGGGAAAGTAAAGCAAGTCAAGTAAAGCAATAGTAACAGGTAGTAGTAAAGTAGGGGCAGGCACTGGGCAGCGCACAGGCGCAAAGGGACCAAGTGGGTTAAGTTAAATCAGAAGTAATATCCAATTTTAGACGGGAACGAATTTGGGTCTTTGAGCCGTCCCAAAGACTAAAGAAGGGTAAAAAGAAAAAGAGGAATTAGAAAGATTCAAGTGGTGATCATAACAGCTTGATCTCTGAATGTCTCCTTCTAGAAAAGAATTAATTCGTAAAAGGGGTCGTATAGCGTTATTCTTTTGGTCGTGGGACAGGACAGGATAGGATAGGATTGGATGGATTGGTAGGAGGAGGTACTTTAGTTTGCTGCAAGCTTAAGAGCTAAAAAGGTGACGAATGAATGGAGCTGCAGGTACAGGTACAGTACAAGCTCAGGGGCTCGACCTTTTTTTCTCTTGTCGAATTGGATTAGATCCAATCCTTTGTTGCGCGGGGTGAATTTTCTTCTCCTTCTTACTGCACTTGTTTTTTTTAATGGGTTCCTCTTCCAAAATAGGGGAAAAGCCAAGAATAGACAAGACTTTGACTATGCTTTTAGTTTTGAGGGTAAAAAAGAGGAGAATTTGTTAATGACTGTAGAAAAAAGAACGGACACTGCCACGGACAGCTTTGACTGGATCAACAAAGATGAGAACTCAATTGATCGTCGCTTATGGTGAGACGAGAAGTCGAGGCTGAAAGGAGTGGTCTGCGCCTCAGCGTAAATATTGTATGTGCTCAAACAAAGGAGTGTAATACGGACGAGAGGAGAAAATCCGATATGATGTAGTTACAGTAGAAAAAAGATACCCGAGACAAGAAGGGAACGACAATGACAAGGAGAAACAAGACAAGACAGGTCAAGACACGGCAAGGCGAGACAAAACCAAGACGGCCAATGTCGATCGCTAATGAAACAGCGTCGCATTCCCCTTAGTCGCGCGCCAATTCAGCACTATTGCATGTACCTGCAGTCATGTACCGTGATGGGAATTATGGATCGACCATGAATTCGGTTCCAGAGATGATCGAGATGTTGATTGCGCCAATCTGTCGAAAAACTAGATAACCACTGTTGACGTATTCATTATATTTAGAACTCTTCATTAAAGACAAGATTAAAGACATCAAAAACCACAGACATTCATCATCTCTGAGTGGCGTCGTTTCTTACCGTCATCTCAGGGGTCCCTCTGAAAAAAAGGAACAAGGATCTCATTTTACCAGCATTATTCACGAGGGGAGGGGGGACCATAACCAATAACGATCGTCACATAGACTTTCCGAAAAAGCCCTTTACTTCTGACATTTATTATTTCGCTTGGCATTGTCAATGGGCATTGGGATTTTGGACGGGGGCGAGAGGATATGGATCCGCCGTTGAAACGAAACAGGTAAAGTTGACGGGTTTTAAACCAGTTCATCATGCAATGCAACACGTGCAGTTTCTCCGTCCGCGTTATTTCCCCGGCACTTCAACTTTCCGTAAGTAAGTGGAGGTTATTGTATGTTCTCTTTGAGAAAAAGGCTATACTACTCCTCCGGTATCACCGTTGAGACGGCGGTGGAAACGGGATGCCACCGATTCAGGCGTCTCAAGATGTGCTTAAGCGAAATAGTATGACCCATTGCTCTCAAACTCGACTCTGTTTGACATGTCATGCCATTGATCATATTATTCGTTTTCTATAATCGAACGAAGAGAACTTGATTCATACTTACGCTTGGGTCGCAGTATGCCCAGGGTAGGCACCTAAGCTTTAGGGTACAAGAAATAGATAGGCCAAGGACCTAGTTCAGAATAGCATAAACTGACATACTGGTTTCTTGTCAGCAGTCAGGTGTCCTAATGCCTCGTGCCATTACACAAGATAACAATACCCGAGACAAGAATATGTCCAAGCTCTAATCAACTACAAACCGAACAAATAATTTGATCTTTTATGCTATCGGCAACCAAGCTCTTTTGCTACCCTAACGACAGACAGGTATCGCCATAACAAACCCATACGCCTGCAAATACGTGATAACCGTCCTTAACGCCATGAATGTGATACCAACATCATTCAATGCCAACAACCTTCTTCTCGTGCCGTGAAGTCCATCAATGTGTCCCAACGACTGCCTAGAAAAGCACTTCATATCAAGACACACATCATAGCTGCTCCAGCAACTTCCGTCTTCGCCGGTCGATCAATTCCTCCTGCACTTCCTCCAACGTCGGCAATTCCCATGTATCGCCATCACCACTGTCACCAGGTAGAGGATCCCAACCGTCCGGCACGTCCTTAGGTCCCGTCTTGAGCATGTGCTCCACCGCTTGCCTCTCCTTCTCGGCCTCATACTCCAATAATTCGTCATCCTCTTCACCCGGCGCATATCCGTAGTACGCCGCATCCACATTCCTTCTCATATCATGCCTCTCCTCAAGCGGCTTCTCATCGCCCTGGTTCTTCGCCGCCTCGAAAAGCTCTTTCACACCCGGAAGTTCGCGCGCCCTTCCAAAGTATTTGTAACCTTTGCCGCCGCCCGGTATCTCACGGCCCTGCTCGTCGTAGATTTTCCCTCCGCCGCGCATGTAGTTCGGTCCGCCTAAATTGCGTATCTGGATCTCCCACATGTGCTTTTCGCGCATGAGCTTGTTGATTTCGTCGTTGAGGTCGCGGATCTGGTAGTCGCTGAGGATGGGATCCTGGATACGCGACATCTTTCGCGAGATTTCCTTCAAGACTTGGCCTCGCCATTTTTCGCACGCGGGAATGGCTTGCACTTCGGTGATGAGCTTGGGACGGCGTGTGCGGCCGGCATCGATGATGCCTAGGTCTGCTGCTTGGGCTTCGCGGAAGCGAAACAGCATAGACTGGGCTTTTTCCGAGTTACGAGCCTAGTGTTATTAGTCTAAAGAACTTGGAATAATTACTCTGTGGGAATTTGCATACCATTTTGACGGATCTGCTGCGGAAAAGTCGATTGGGAAAGAGTGACAATTGTAGCAAACCAAGGTTAAAGTGAAGTGTTGTCTGCGACCTAAGTCAAGGAAGTTTTCCCAGCCACGCCAGCCTCGTTGGAGCTATGCTAACGCCCCGCTTGAGCCACAGCGCCACAGTTAGAGCTAAGTCCCCTGGACGTCAGCCTGCTCCAGCGCTCTGACAATCGCGCGCCAAAACGCGACTTGAACTTTGGATCATCATGAGTTTCGTTTGCCGGCTGTCGACGGTCGACAAAGACTGCCAACAACAACGAGAGAGAACAATAAAACAACGAGTGCAGCGTCAGCGATGACTCGTCGCTCTTGGCAATCATAAAGAAGACTCTCTTCTCCTTCTTTCCTCTCATTCTTCCTCTTCTTCGCTTCGCATCCACAAATTGGACCTCAACTGCGACTTCGACTGCGATCTTGCTATACCATAGGTGTTTGACACTTACCTCAGTGCTCATCGACAGCTTCTTTGCTACCATCTCTCCAATCTTCATTTTCTTTCGTCTCTCGATCTCCGCGCTCGTCTTCTCTTGTCGCCCGAACATCATTTCACCATTTCACCATTTCACCTCGCCTCACAACATTACCATGTCTTCCCAAGCACTACCCCCTCTGTTTCACCTTGGCCTCATCTACTCACCCTAAGCCTCATACTATATTACACACTCCCTCCTCCCAGGTCCGCTATGATGACAATGTTCACACCGAGCTAAAGGTGATTCCCCATCTGGCAGAGGTATGCCCCTCGCGGAAACCCACCAGTGTGGGAAAATGTTCCTCACACAAGAACAGAGATCTGAGCAGACCTCTTTCTCACAAAGTATTCCCCCTTTTCCTTTTTCATTCTCGTTTCCCCTTTGCAGTTGTCTATCGTAGCCGCAATGACCGACAATTTACCTTCCAAGTGAAGCAGTTCTCTTCTTTAGCCGACCTTCTCTCTTTTGGGGGATGCGTTGGTAGAGGAATCGAGACCGCTCGTGATTCGCACGATATAGTTTTCAATCGGAGCAGGCTTGGCCCTGCGGAGGAGAGGGACTGTTTGGAAGGGATAGGTGTGGGAATTCTTTGAGAGATACGATTATGTTACCCGGTGATGATCAATCGACCAAAAAGCCAAATTTGCAGGCAGCAGCGGCGGGCTTCCCGTCAAGGACGGTTGCAAGGGCATTTACTTGTCCAACTGCCGCGAGTTGTCAGTGAGAACCTGAGAGAGCTAATCTGAGGGAACATTGACATAATCGTTTTCAAGAATCACATATACTTTAGACGCTTAGATGTAGAAAAGACAAATACGTATTCTATAGCTCACTTTTGGTTCTGCTCTACAGTATAATGTTCCACGATTTCTTACCGTGGTGTCATTAAAAAAAGAAACGTTGGTACATTCATCATCCGCCTCTTCCCTTTATTGCGTCTTCTTAGCCTCAAGGACCTTCTTGGCTGGCTTGCTGTACAACCACACGGCGGAGAACGCGATGAAACCAGTAATGGTGGCCCAGTTGCCAGCCAGGCCAGGCCAAGCGCCATTGATAGCGTAACTTCGGTCATACTCGTCGTGAGCTAGGTGGCGAACGCTGACGGTGTTCTTCTCCTCAACATAGGTCAGGAAAGATCGCTTGTAGTTGACCATAAAGTTGAAGATTCCGTGCTGGTCGGGAAGGGTAAAGTTGGTGGAGTAGATAGCCTCGTGGTCGTTGACGTGGATGGGCTTCAATGCGAGACGGTGGAAGGGTGACAGCATGGAGAATTCGAGCTGAACAACGTCGCCTTCAGGAAGGTGGAAGGGTTGCCAGTTGTTCCAGGCATACTCGGACATGGAGATGTTGTAGGTCTAGAATGTTAGCAGAGATCAATGCGAAATTGGCGAGTTTAACTTACGACATCGTTCTTAATACGGTACATCTCAGGATTGGTCTCGTTGCTACCGTCCAGGCGGTGCTCGATCTTGTTCACTCGCAAAACACCCAGTTCCTGGAAAGTCCAAGCACCCAAGTTGGTGACAAACTCACGGTTAGCAGGGAACTGAGCCTTGCCACCCTTTCGAGTAACCTTTGTGTCGAAAGTCTTATCCTGGAGCATCTCAGCGGCACCGATAACAGTGACGCGCGCAGAGTTGCGAGCCTGGAAGACAGTAACAAGGTTAAGCTGCTTGCCAGCAGCGAACAGCTCATCAGGCTCGATGGTCTTGTTCTGCTCCTTAGGATGGTAGCTGTAAGCCGTAGGGGGAGATCGGAGGACGGGTGTAAGGAGAGCACCGTTGCCGAGAGTGTGTCCAACAGCGTTAGGGACGGAGAGGAATGCGCCGGGGATCTCGAAGTAGTCTTTCATACCTCGGCGGACGTTGCGAGGAGCCTCGAGGACAAGGATATCGTGGTCCTCGGCGGCGGAGAGTTCGTCGTATACGAAGTGGTCAACGACCTTGCCAGTGCGCTCAGTGGGGATTGTAATGTCGAGTTCGGAGAGGACTGCGGCGAGAGTGGAAGGCACGGTATGGGTGGAGGACATGGTCAGGAGGATATTACCGCCGGCATTGATGAACTCAACGATAGCCTGAGGAGACAAATTGGGACCAAGGCCTGCGCAGTGTTAGCATAGCTATTGGCATCAAGAGATCAGAAATGACGAACCCTTAATCTTGGTGGGGAGGAAGACGAGGTGATCATAAGTCCTCTCGCCATATTGAAACAAAGCTAGACTCTCGGTCTTTGGTGATTCGTATGTGATATCGTATCCTCGCTCTATTAATTGTAAGCTTTAGAGTCAACCCAATTGCCAATGGGGATGTTTACCAGACAAGTCGCGGAAAAAGGTTGTGTAGGCCTCCTTGTCCTTTGGGCTATCAAGCACAACCAGCAGACGGTTACCAGCTGTACTCACGGTTGAAACCAGCGCCGCGAAGAGAAAGAGCACAAGGCTCAAAAATGACCGCATTTTTGGAGAAAAACAATGACGGTAATATAGTTGAAGTTTTACTGGTTGGGGGAGTCGTGGTCGGTCTCGTCTCTCGCGAGGTGTAAGTTGACGGACGGCGTGGACAGCTTGCGCTTTAGACGAGAGAGCTCTAATCTGGTACGTGAGTACCTGTCCCCGAGGTGAGCTTGCGTTTTGGGATACGTAGCCTTCAGTGGGGGAGGTGAAACACGCTGCGCTAGACTTTGTGTAGCAAGTCGACTACCCTAACGAGTTAGCTGCTAGGTGAATTCCTGGAATAATCCGACACCTTCGGCTTGGTTTTTCCGCTCCTGCAATTGGACCGTTGCTTCGATAGCCAAAGCCCATCATCACCACCAAGACCCGACGACAAACCACCCTCACGGCCATCGTCAATTGAGTACGAATCGCTCCTCCGCCGCGTCATACCTACCGCTAACGTTGCTCCTTGCAGGTCACCATGTCCGCTGCACCATTCTTCTGGCAAACTCCCCTCAAGTACTGCCGCTGGGCAGCCCGCGAGCGTCCCGCCCTCTTCTGGTCCGTCATCGTCGGTGCTGCTGGTCCCGTTGCCATGCCCATTGTTCCCCCGATCCGATACTACTTTGGCGACGTCGATGCACCCCCGGTTCCCGTGACCTACCCTGGTGCGTTCCTCTAGCTTGGAAGCGAGTCTGTGGCACACAGCAAACTAACCCAACACAGTTCCTACTGGTCCCAGGAAACAGCTCACCGGCTACGACGATTAAGATCTCGAATTGAAGGCGAACAAGGAAATATCACGGCTCGGCAGGGAAAGAAGAAGGAACGAGCGCACAATATTGTACACACTACGGCGTCAAGAAAGACAACGCTACAGCGGAGGGGGAAGAATATTATAGAGGAATTCACGGGACAAGAGTCGACGTCCAAAATTCAGCAGCAATTGACGCTCCAATTCGATTTTCTACATTCAATCAATCAAGCCGTCCACCGATCATGAAACGTTTTTGGAACATATATATACGCTTTGCGCCCACTTGCGCGAGTCAATGACTTTCTAACATGCGGTTAAGACCAAACAGGAAACGCCGCTGGTGATGTGCAATAAGCAAGAAATCAAGATACCATCTCCCACCTCCTTTGTTCATACGAGACTGTTGCGGCGGATGTGTCGAACTGATGTCCGGTTTGGTAAGGCCAGACTCTATCTATCCCTACTCAGTAAATTCCATTCGTACTAGAGCTTGTCAGTCTTGGTATATGTGAGGGAAACTCGTGAAACTTACAACTCGACCGTCATCATCACCTGTGTAGACGCATGTTGGCATTGGGCTGATGCATGTCATGCCTGCCTCTGTGTTTGCGCCCTTCTCGTTCTTGTAGTCAACATGGTCAAGCTTTCTGAGCAGCTCCAGAGTCCATCGACTGCCGACGATGCTGCGTTGCCAGACATTGACTCTTCCGCGCTTGTGACCTGTGAAGATCAAGTAATTATCAAGCCATTCGTTTCCAGCACCCTCATAAAAGGCACATGAGTGGATGTAGTCGTCTTGGTCAAAGCAAACGTTTTGCTCCAGAAGCAATGTGCCGTTAAGAGTGTATAGTATCACATTGGGTCCAGAGCAGAGAAGAATCTCGCCTGAGATATCGTTGATACGAGCAGATTCAACAGGGCGCACCAAAGGCAGCTTGCGAATGAACGACAACCGGTTAAGATCCCACAAGAACGCCTGGCCGTCTGCAGATACAGTCAAGAGAGTGCTGAAGGCCTTGCTGACTGCGATTGTCGTGACCGGGAATTTGTGTCCAAATAGACTAGACCTTGGTAGAAGCTCAACTGGCTTGCCATGTGTGGTCTGAAGTGCGTACACCGAGACGACACAATCCTCACCAGCGGTGATCAATGTCTTGGAATCAGCAAAGCATGCACAGGAAATTTGTCCAATGTGGAGGTTTTCAAAGAGGCCAGCAGGCTTTGTCGAGTTAGCGGGATGGCCAGAACTGGGAATATGGTTTCGTGTTACCTTTCGATTGTCGCTGAAGAAGAAGCGGATACTGTTGTCGGCATAACCCCATTCGAGAAATTTGTCGTATGGCGGGAAATTGAGACGGAAAGGAGAGGCGCACAGTAGGCGGTCCAGCTTGGGCGCGTAGATCAGGGAAGCTACACGTTCGTGGCTTTCTGTAGAAGAGAAATTAGTCCAGTTCAAAGATCGAAAAGCAGAAGTCTTACCAAGAAGTGGGTGTGGCAAACAGCTTAAAGAGAATACACTCGTGTCCAGTCGTCGAACAGGAGATCGAACATGCTCTCGGGCAGGATGCGACTTCATAAACACTTGATGTGGTGTTTGTCCAAAGTTGTGAATCACACCAGCCAGAATAGCCCTCTCCTTCGCATCGGTGATGCTATCCAAGTCTGTCGCACCACGATACGAGAGATGATGGAACACATTCAGGTTCTCTACTGCCGCCTCGCCTCGTTGCTTGTATCCAAAGACAAGATCAATCCACTGGTGTAGATTCTCACTCACGTAGGGGCTTTCCAAGGCCTCTCTGTGCTTGGCGATAAATATTCTTGGATCGCCCTTGGCCCATGGGGGAAGCTCAACATGATCGACCTTAACGCCGTTGCTTTCTCGGTTGCCAAAGTTGTAGCCATTGATGTTGGTCAAGAATTCGGGAAGACAGTAGAATTCGGGGATAAGCTCCCTCACATCAGTCTTGTTCTTGCACGAGGCGGATTTCCATGCTTCTGGGATAGACTGGAAGAGACGATCTGCGTGATCGAAGCTTCCTCCTTGCAGAAGGATGTAGGATTGAACAAAGGGCGGCAGACGAATCAGGTAGGACGACACAATCATGGCAGAAGAGTAGTGTGTTCCGTAATGGAAAGGAACCTCTCCGATCTCTGCTAAAGCATTGTAACTCTCGACAAAGGGACCAACCCTGTTTGGTGTCTGCGCACCCATCGGTTTGGACAAGTCTCGGAAAGTGTTGGGGTCGTCGAGATCCAGATCTTCACTGGTATAATCGGCCAAGACCCATGGGAAAACTGGATATTGGGTCAAGTCGTTGAAGGTCCTGCCAGCCATGGTGTTTACCATCATGAGATAGTGAAAGTTGGAGATTTCGCCCTTCTGCCACTTTTTAAGGATAGGATTCCAAGGCGACGAGTTAAAGAAGGTACCAAACTTGGATCCAAATCCTTGGGGCGATTCGTCAAAGACCTTCAAAGACTCTAACCGCCACGCGTCTTCAGGGTTTGGAAGAGTGTTGGCGCCACTGGTGTGAGGTGCCTTGCTAAGCATCTTCACGAACAAATTGTCCCGGACTGTTGAGTTGATAGTAGTCAAAAGGTAGCTTCGGCCATCGGTGAAGAAGACCTCGATCGCGACGTCTCGGAAAAGGAAACGGCGTTTTGAAATGCTAATAACATCATGCCATCGCCAGTGCCTCGACTCTTGCTCCTTATTGTTCTGCCGCTTTTCAGATGTCTTGGCATCAGTCACAATCTGAGAGAAAGGGTCGCGCTCTTCAGGTGGAGCTTGCCAGACATTAACAATGTCACCATTGGCACACTGAAAGACGTTATCCATAATGTATAGCGCGTCCTTGCCGATGATGAGAATGCCCTCGCATGCTTCCAGTCCGATAATGCGTGAAATGTTGTATGCAGACTGAACTTGATCTCCGCGCTCTAGTCGTCTCATTACCTTGCGGTTCTTGTCCTCGAAGCCTTCGTCTCCCTCATTGGGGTCGTTGGGGTCATCCACAAGCTCAAAATCGTCTTCAGGCGCGACACCAGAGGCAGATTGCTCCGCTGGCTCCGTGCTCTCGGGTTCTTCTGTGAACTGAGGTGGTTCACTGTTGCCTTCCAGAGGTGCCGGAGTGCTTAACTTTGTTGGCGACACTGCGGATGTAACGATTGAGGGTGCTGGGCTTGCCGAAGTATTGATTCGAAGACTCTGCAAAACCTCGCTCGCCTTTCTCTTTGGCTGATATTCATCCTTGCTTATTGTAAAGTCCGGGAGAACTCTGAGTCTCATGCGATTTCGTCCTTCTGTTCTGTCGAGTTTCCATTTGGGTGGGGCCGCTTCGCTAAACACTGCGCCAGGACGCATCAGATCTCTTTCCATCTTCTTATAAGCATCGGTGAGAAACACAAGATCATCCTGCTGATCTTGCATAATCCGCTGGTACTTGAAGTACTCAGAGTTATAAATACTCTTCATCCAGGCGCTGTTCCCTATGTCATGACTGAGCAAAGTTTTGTCTGTGGTGATGTTCTCTGCTTGCCAAACTCTAAGTTTGTCTTTGCGTTTGCTCAACCGGACTTTGGCCGTTTCTGCAGTACGCACGTTTTCCGAGCTGACAAAGTCTTCCCATGTCTTGGACATACCACCGAAAAACAGTACATCTAAAGAGGGGCGGTGTTTGTCAACCCAGTCGACGAAAGTCTCATCATCCACACCTGTCAATTGCTGAAAGTCCTTGGAAAGCTGTTTCTGGTCTGGCGACATGCATGAATGGATCAGCTCAGTAGATTCCTCCGGCTTTTGAACCAAGATGATGCGTAAGAAGTTGGCCGCCGCAACTCGCAGGGGCATTTTGTCGCTGATAAGTTTGGTGTAGAGTTGGTACCAGAAGAGCTTGAGGAACTGATCCTCGTTGGTGAAAGAGCCAAGAATTGACATTTGCCAGTATGCCATCTTGCCCATGAACTGCTTGGCCTCGACCAGCGTGGTCTCTGGGCTATCGAGGTCTGATAACCTTAGCAGAATTATCCTCAAAAGGCAGCATCGAATACTATTGACAGCCTGGCTACAGAGTCGGACGCTCTTCAGGGCAGCGATATCGGGACGTTGCAAGAACTCGAGTAGCATCCCAATAAAGTCAATCATGACCTCAGCACCGTTCATAAACCATCCCTCAAAGATGGCTTCCGACATGTGTTGACAAAGTCGCGAGAGGTTAGTCAGTACACGAGGTTCGCAGATTGCTTTCTGGTTGAGTTGGATGCTGTTCTCCAGTTGGGATATCACATGCTTCAAGATGTAACTCTCAAAGTAGGCTTGGTGTTCACGAAAGCCAGGTGGCACCTTGGTAAACAAGCCAAACCCAGAGAAGTCTTTCCGTGAAAGAAGCTGATCCATAAAGACACTCACTACCAACTCCATAAGCCCATCCAGGATATCGCTGCTCGGTCTTTTACTGGGTGTTGACCTGGGTGATGGCAAAGCAGGGCTCAGGCGAGCTGGGCTGGGTCCAACAGGTGATTTCTGTTGAGTGAGAAGGATGAACGATGAGGCCCTTCTCAGTGGTGTACCTTTAGGTGGTGTCGATTGAGGTGATGGGACTGGATCAACGCTTGTCGTCCGTACAATTGGCGTAGCATGAGAACCACTACCAGTGATGGGCCGGATAATGACGTCTGTTCCTTCGAATGTCAGGGCCGTATCGCCAGAACTCAACTCGGTTTCGGGCGTTACAGCATCAGCGCTAACAATTACTGGATAAAGCGCCGACAACAATAATCTCACCCATTCTGAAGTCAAAGCAAAGTCTCTAAATTCCGTGGAGCGCTCGTGGAGATCAAGAAGGAAGCGGATCACAGTGTGTAAAACGCCAGCGTAACTTGCGACTCTTTCACTGTCGCGAGAGAAGTTCGAACGTGTCGCGAGGGCAGTGATCAAGTTCATAGAACTCGCCCGTGGTCGCATTTCGGGGCGGAGCTCTTTGGCAGATGCATGCTTCTTCAAAGTGTGCAATGATGGGTCAACGTGTGTTGCTGGCGAATCTGGATCATCCTGATGCCTCATCACGTCTTTCAAGCCATGCTGTAACATTGCTGTAATGACGGACAAGGACTCGGGGTACACAACCTTGCGTTTGCCAAATGTCTCCAGAAGACTGAAGAAGTCAAAATTCCTGTCAAAATTGATCTCGGCGACATCGTAACCAAACAAAATACTGAAGCAGATGGGCCATAGAGTTGGCATGTCCCAGAAGCGTTTGAGTCTGTTGGACATGATCACAAAACCTCCAGACTTGCCAGCGAATTTCGATGTATAATTGGATCCATGGGTAACAAGGAGGCGTGCCAAAATCTTGCAACCATGAACAACGACTTCTGGGTCATCCTCAGCAAGCAGGTACAGTAGCCACTACAAATGTTAGCAAAGTAAGCTGACAGGCGCAAAACAATCTCACCTTGTTTGTCACAGTTCTGGCAAACTTTTTGATATGAGTAGTGTTGCCCTTTTCGCACAGGATACGTGAGTACATGCTAAGGACTTTGACACCAAGCTGCTTTTTGGTCAGGAACTTCAGGCCAGAAGCGATTCCAGCTGCGGTGGGATCGGTTGGTGTTCCCCTTCGTCGAGGAACCGGAGTGCCGGTTCTCGAAACGATTGAAAGAGCGCGTGGGCTTCTGTTGACTGGCGAGGGCTGAGAATGGAAGGCATATGTAATGAAAAGCGACAAAGACCTCATGACCTCTTGACTAAAGTTGGAAGTAACGAGAATTTCGAAAGCGCCCATGAAATGTGATATTGTGTCTTCTGAAACAACCTCGCCTTTCATTGCATCCAGCAGTCTTTTCACAATTCCTAGAACTTGTCAGCATGGCTAATAACGACCATGAATAGTGGAACTTACTCATCCTAATCAATCTACGGCTGTTGAACTCATGATACTTGCTCTTGACTGCGAATGTCACAAACTGTTTGTAGTACAGCTCTTGAATTCGAGGTGCCGACTTGCGCCAGATATCCAAGTCGATAAGCAGAATGCGATAAGCAAGAGGATTGATGATGAACGACTCCATGGGTTCTACGTGGTTGTAACCGACGAAGCCAAGGATCAAACTGAGCAATTGGAAGGCCAGTCGATCGCGATCTTCATTCGAAACCTGCAGTCGAGTGACCGTAGAGTCACTGCTACCACGATCATAGCCCAGCTTTACGCGTAGAAGCATAGCCAAGATTCCATACCCATTGTCCTTTTCGATCGCCTCACTGTTTCTCCAGCTCTGACGGATACAGTAAAACAGCATTTCCGCCGCTCGCACTGTCTCTTCAATTGACGATGCTCTCTCGAAGAGCTTCAGTGCCAGGGGTGTGAAGCCGGCGAGTCGCCATAGATTCTCATCCAGATATGACGGCACAGCAACGATGGGGTTACCACGGAATGAGAGAAGACCCTGGACTCGGAATAGAGAGTCTGGGAGGCTAGGTACAGCACAATTGATAGCCAGAGGTGCACCCTCTTGGTTGGAAGCCCTGAAAAGATTGCGAGCGCAGTTGCGTGGGAGTGATCGTAAAAGCCCTGTATCGTAAAACTGCACATTTTCGGGGAACGTGGCCGAAGGAAGAATGCTAAGCAATATTTTGGATTCTGGCAGTAGGGAACCGGCTTTCTCACGGACAGCTCTTATGATGTCCGAGGTCTCACCTTTTCCAGGGTGGGCAATTTCGTTACGAAGTCCTAGAGTCGCCGATGCCTCATAGGTCTGAAAGCCGCCCAGGCTATCCTGGAAGTTGCCCTGATACCGTGGTCCCAAGCCGAAATGGACAGCCAAATAGTCGTCGCTCAAAGCATCCTCGAATAAATGCGCCGAAGCAAGTGACCACCGTGAGAAAACGAGACCAGGTCCTATTTGGTTAGAAAGATCTTTCGGTGTGCCGACAAAAGCTTGCACAGGATTGGTCTTGTTCTGATTCGAGTTGAACGAGGCAAAGCTATCGTGAGCACCAGTGGCTAGGGGCGGCAGATGGGGATAGTTGCAGCGTATCTGCTCTGAGAATTCACCATCGACATACAATGACGCTTTGCTGGTTACCATCGTCTTTGGCCGACGGTGCACAATGGCGATGTGATACCACTTCTTCTCTTTGAACGAAACAGACTTGAAGCGCACACTAGGCTTGTTGGAAGTAACAGATGTTTGAAGGATAAAGTTATGGGTATCTCTCTCGAGGTACATAAGCAGAAAACATGATTGTGTGGAATCAAAGACGCCGAATATTGTTGTATGCGCAGTAGGGTCGAAGCTGTCTACCCGAATCCAGGCTGTAAATGTGTAGCCCGCACTGGACTGCGGTGGGAACGAACGGCCCAGACTAGACAACTCGAGCGACGAATGGCCGTGTAAAGATAGGTCGAACTGGAAGAACGGAGGACCTGTATGTTTAGATGTCATCTGTAAGCAGAATTCAGACGCCTCGGAGCCGGGTGTTGATAGTAAAAATTGTGTGTCGGCCGGCTCATTCACGCCCAAGTACATGAGTATCTTGCAGATAGCTAATACCTTCTCCCGCTCAGGTGGGCTAAGGGCTGAATCGGCATTAAAAGCAACTCGGAGGAACTGCGATAAGGCGCCAGTTGAATGAACTGCTGCCCGGTTATATATAGAAACTGAGATAGCACAGTGAATTGTCTCTAGGACAAGTAGTGAGGCCGGGTTCGCAAGGCCCTCTTTCATACGAGGAATAGCCGTCCAGAAACTGACAACTGCTCTCAGAATTTCGGGATGTCGTATTATGCTCTTGGCATTCACAACCTCTCGTACACCAGGTGTAATGTTTTCCGCAGACTTGGCCAACACGAGATCCCATTGTTCTTCTGCGCTATCACTTTCGTCCTCTTTGGGTGAGTTCTCGTCGTCCGGCCGTAGCGATTTCGCGATGGATTGGCAAAGGAGGTCGAGAGCTTCGTCGTCTAAAGAGAAAGCCAGAAGCTTGCCAAAAACATGACAGCTTATCCAAGCATCCGGTTCAGCTCCACCGAGTCCTATGCTTGCGATGACCTGCTCCAAGGCTTCCCATCCACCTCCCTCGACCTTGTATCGGAAATAACGTCGGTTGCCTGCATGTCCGCGTAGAGCAACCGAAAATAGGTTTAGACAGTCCCCTAGCAACTTAAACAAGGCAAGCATGTCCGCATCGCTTCTTTTATCGGGATCGTAATAGCCTGAGAAGGCTCGGAGAAGGTTGAGGATTGTTTCGAAGCCGTCTGCATGCCGAAAGTCATCTTGGTGTACGGACGATCGTGTCGCAGAAATGTGTTGTATAATGTGTCGGAGTTTTCGCAACAATGGCGGTATTTGTGGGAAACCATCTCGCTGATGAAGAGTCGTATCGATACTGAGAGCTTCAAGCAAGCCCTTTAGGATTTCGAAGGACTTGGTTTGCGGTGGGTTCGAGGCCGAAGTGGACGACCGGTATCTTCTTGGTATTGAGGCCATTTTCAATGTTGTTTTAATCACAGGTTCATTCCAGAAACCACCTCCCCCTGAGCCCTTCAAGGGTCCAGGCTGTTATCAGTCGTCGTCGGCATCGAAGGGTAAGATTTAAGACTGGATGGAGCTACCAGCGCGGGGCGCATGAAGCTCTCGGGCAGGCAGAAACAGCGGTCACGACACGACCACAGAGAGTTTTCGAATAGAGCACTTTCGCTGAATATCGGAGAGAATGTATCGAGACTCGTCCAAAACAGGTACTGGAAGTTGAGAAATTAGCGAAGGTGTCTCGAAACAATCGGTCACCCACCAAACTGGAGCCTGCACTGCCTGTGCTCAATGCTGTAACTCAATGGGGGGTCAGCTTTGGAGGTGTGGCTTGGCTGTGGCGAAGGTGGCCCCTCCTTCCGCCGTGCATCTCTGATGGATCGTCTGAGCTGACGAAGCTCGAGTAATGCTATTGGAGTGACATGTACGCGTGCGCATGATTGAAGTCGCCCATACCCGCGTCAAGAGGAGGGTTGGATAGAAGTGGCTGAACGTAACTCAAAAACATTGTTTTGAGGATCGCGATTTCGAATATCAATGGTACATATTCCAGACACGCGTGTCTTGGTTGAAACGCCATGTCTCAATGACGTCGCCATACTGGTACAGGGTAGATTGCGCTTAAATTGAAAATATGAGCGTGAAATCTTTGGTTGGGTGATTGAGCTTTCATATACTTGTGGTAATTTTAAGGTGATAATTTCCGAATGGCCAGAATATCGCAGATCTTATCACTCGTTTATTAATGATCCGCTGATGCCCTGAATGATGTCCATCTAGTCTGGTGTCCTTCATCCTCGACCCTCGAATCGAAGTTGACTGTTGTGAACGGATGGCAGTGGAGAACAACGGTGTCAATGAGCCTATCTTTCAGTACACAGATAGAGTAATGGCTTAGTTATTTGATCCTGAGGTAGGCTGAGCCGGAACAACATTTTCCTAAAGATTCTCACATCGGACACAAATCGGAGTTCGCAATAGTTCTCGGCACAGACGCGGCTCCTTGTTTCTTCCGTACGACAAGGCACGTTTTTGACAGAACAATGCACATCTATAATTCCATTTTCAGCTCGCGTAACCTTTGACCAGGCGTACCAACTTCAATAGTTTGTGTATTCTAGCATCAACTAACAATGTTTGAGACCGCATTCAATGACCACATTGCTTAGATAGGTAGGTAGTGACTGAGTCTTGGCAAGTAAGACTTCCTTGAGATGCTTGATGCTATAACCCTTATAAAAAAGCAGTTTATACAATACTCTGTCTTTTAAACATCTCTGTGGCATTAAACTGTCTAAAAGTCAAAGTCGTGATGCGTTGTATCGACCTCTAGTACCTTTGTAGCATAATCAGCACTTAGCTTTGTTTATGTACAGTATGAGTGACGCGGACCCATGAATGCATTGAAACAACAGAAGTTCCGAGGTCCGCTTATCATTATCTCGAAAAGGCAAGTATCGGTATCAGTATCAGCTTATCAAGCGGATACGAATTGATAGCCAGGCGCGCAGTCTGTTGAGCCGCTCTCCCTGGAATGATGAGCTCAATCGAGCGGTGGTTAATGGCGTTATCTGACGGGAAAGTCATGGCATCTGAGTTGGCCCAATGTGGAGAGCTCTCGAGAGCTAGTTAAGGTACTCCAGAATGCAGACGCGCTATGTACCTCATCCGGGCTACCAAGTTTGGAGCTCAAGGTGCCTGGGCGTGGGCGTGCATGATAAAGTGCACTGGCCAACATGTTCCATAATCGAATCTCATGCTTTGGATGATATGGATGGATGCCTGAATGATTGTCATGAGCTGGCAGATGGTACATTATCTCCCAAAACAAATCATGACGTCTTTCTCGTCGCGTATTGTCCTTCCAAGGAATCACGACCTTGAGTCAAAAATGTCACTTTTGACCCCGGGAACGGACTGGGATGGTGAGGCGCTGTAGGCGTTGGCTTGGAGCGAGTAGCGCATCAGTTTTAGTTGAGACAAGGGCGGGCACGTGCCAGGGACGTCGTCTGACTCGATGGATCAGGCGGATTCAGTCAGTGGGGACCAATCGGAGCCAGATCCCTCCCCGCATTTTGGTTTCTAGCACTGGGTAAAAAGACACCTGCTTTTGGCTGCAGGCACCGCAAACTGGAAGGTACCGTACCTTGTTGAAGCTCAAGCTGCTTGGGTGGACCTTGATTCGACGCTATCAGTATACTTTGATCGGCTGGACTGAGCACAGTGTCTTTGAGCTTGCGTATCCATGATGTACTGTATCTGGACACGGCTGAGTATGGCTGTAATGGATCAGCCTGCCTCTCCGGGAACTCAGTATCATGCTGGGCTCTGGAATCTTGAAGCTTGTGTATGAGAAGAGGGTTTTGTGAATGGCGTTTGCATTGATGAGGTGTCAAACTGTCAATGATGGTCAAAGAGTACACCCTGGGATTTGAGTTCAGCGGTCGTTGTGATGCTCTTCTGTTGCTCCCTGTACCGAGAGTCATCCATGAGCCATGACTCGGGGCGAGGCGGACAAACACGACCGGGTTATCAGCCGTGGACAAGGTGAGGCAATCATGGGTCATCATTTGACCTCTGAGGCATCAAAGAGCGGTAAATAATACGACATGGAGACTCGCGATCACTGTATGCTGGTTTCGGTTCTTTTTGCTGAGATATCCCCTGGGTTCACGTTCATCATGACCATTCCTCGGGTCCAGACGGCTGAATTCGAAGCCGCCTCGGCCTGCATTTGCAGTTACTGTGCACATCCAAACATTCACACGGACTGTCATGATAGCTCCGATGTACCTTGCTCACGATGTGCCGTTATCGCATTGCCTCGGTGACGGTCATTGGCCCCTAAGGACACGCACTAAGCCGGATATGGGCCTCAGCCACTGTGTTATCGCCCATCCTAGCGATGGATGCGTCACACCCTCCTGCCCTCCCCCAGGCCCGCTGAGGCAACACTGGAGCTGTCGCACGCAGCTCGTGCTTGCTTATCTACCCCAGGTCCTGCCGCCATCGCTTCTTCTTCCTTTCATCATCTCATCCATACCCATCATCACTCCCTCCATCTTTTACAGCATCGATCTTGTCTGTTTCCATCAATACAGACGGTCGAGGACATCACTTTGTCCATTTGTTTTGTCTTTTGAGTCGCAGGTAGACTTGACCAACTACAATTCCGAGCTTTGCGCGTTTCGTCATCATGAAGTCCGCTCTCACTCTCTCAGTGGCCGCTGTCGCCAGCGCTGCCTCCTTCAGCGTCGGCACCATCCACGACAAGGCCGCTCCCATCCTCAGCTCCGTCGATGCCGAGACCATCCCAGACTCGTACATCGTCAAGTTCAAGGACCACGTCGATGAGGCTGCCGCCAGCAACCACCACATGTGGGTTCAGGACACCCACAAGCAGGGCGAGTCTGAGCGTCTGGAGCTGCGAAAGCGATCCATTCCCTTCACAGAAAAGACTTTCTCTGGCTTGAAGCACACCTTTGACATTGGTGAGGCTTTCAAGGGCTATGCCGGCCACTTTGACGAGTCCATGATCGAGAAGCTCCGAAACCACCCTGACGTAAGTACCTCTTTTATGCCTCATGCATCATCATAAGCTAACCATCAAACAGGTCGAGTTCATCGAGCGCGACACTCTCGTCCACACCATGGTCCCTGTCTCGAACAAGGAGATGATCACTGAGGACAAGTGCGACGGCGAGACTGAGCGACAGGCTCCTTGGGGTCTTGCCCGTATCTCCCACCGCAACACCCTCAACTTTGGTACCTTCAACAAGTACCTCTACTCCTCCGATGGTGGTGAGGGTGTTGATGCTTACATCGTTGACACTGGTACCAACGTCGACCACGTTGACTTTGAGGGTCGTGCCCACTGGGGTAAGACCATCCCCTCTGGTGACGCCGATGAGGATGGCAACGGTCACGGTACCCACTGTTCCGGTACCGTCGCTGGTAAGAAGTACGGTGTTGCCAAGAAGGCCAACGTTTACGCCGTTAAGGTCCTTCGATCTAACGGATCTGGATCCATGTCCGACGTTGTGAAGGGTGTCGAGTTCGCTGCCACCAGCCATCTCGAGCAGAAGAAGAAGGCCAAGGACGGCAAGCGCAAGGGCTTCAAGGGCTCCGTCGCCAACATGTCTCTTGGTGGTGGAAAGACCCAGGCTCTCGATGCCGCCGTCAACGCCGCTGTCCGCACAGGTGTCCACTTCGCCGTTGCTGCCGGTAACGACAACGCCGACGCCTGCAACTACTCCCCTGCTGCCGCTTCTGAGCCCGTCACCGTCGGTGCCTCTGCTCTTGACGACAGCCGTGCCTACTTCTCCAACTACGGAAAGTGCACTGACATCTTCGCTCCCGGTCTCAACATTCAGTCCACCTGGATCGGTTCCAAGTACGCCGTCAACACCATCTCTGGTACCTCCATGGCCTCTCCCCATATTGCTGGTCTCCTGGCCTACTACCTCTCCCTCCAGCCCGCTGAGGACTCCGAGTACGCTCTTGCTTCCATCACCCCCAAGAAGCTCAAGGAGAACCTTATCTCCGTTGCTACTGAGAACGCCCTCTCCGACATTCCTTCTGACACCCCCAACCTGCTCGCCTGGAACGGTGGTGGCTGCAGCGACTACAAGAAGATTGTTGAGGCTGGCAGCTACAAGGTCAAGAGCGCTGCTCCCTCTTCTCGTGTTGAGGAGATCAAGCACGCTGTTGGGCAGGAGGTCGAGGTTGTCTCTGGCAAGCTGACCACTGGTGCCAAGGAGCTTGGCTCCAAGGCCGAGAAGTTCTCCAAGAAGATCCACGAGCTCGTCGATGAGGAGCTCGAGCAGTTCATCAAGGAGCTTAACCTGTAAGATCTTTAATCTTATCATGTGGTGCAATGGTTACGCATTTTTTGTTGGGATTACGGATTGGCATGGGTTTTATGGTTTGGGTACATGATATTGATAGGGGCGCTTGCTCTCTTTGATGACCAGTTGTCATCTGCGCTTTTGCATGGGTTAGTACTATGAGAGCGGCCTGCATTTAGGCTTAGCTCGTGTTATTACAATAAATCTCCTTATTATAAGCGCATTCCTTCTATCGATGTACTCAATATGTGATTGTCTATATGTGTTCTGTCTTGTAAATTGTTCTCCCATGGTTCACTATGGGGGACGATGGTTGTCGTGTTCTTGCCGTCTGTACGCACTCACAGTTAGTTCCTTCCACTCGACCAGACTGACTCCCTCTGTTCCTTCCTCATTACCCTTAACCGTCGTACTTGTCGATTCACTCCTGTCGTGCAGCCTGCCATGGATGTTTTCACTCATTCGCATTTGGTGCTATCGCCAACAGCTGATCTATCATTCTGGTGTTTCTCGAGTCTACATCAGTCTTCATACTACTCTATTCATTATTCCCACAGTTACCAATTCGAATCATTCGTGAGAGATGCTTCGACGCAATAGCTCTCGTAAAACGAACTGCCGTCCACTCAGCCGTAGCAAGTCGACCAACTCTGTTGTCCGCAGTCCCATTCATGACCTTGAGTCCATTAACCCTGCAAAGGCTGAACGAGATGCAAACATTGCTGCAGTATTGTCCTACCATCGTGCCCAGGATCGACCAAGCAGTGAGAGGATGTCTATACCGCGAGATCCAGCAAGTTATTATGCCGACAAAAGTGATGGCACTGCCAGCATCATCAGACACAGTCCCCAGAGGACTGACAGTGCTTTGAGCCGTCATGGCACTTCAGATATCTCTCGAAGACGAAGCGTCCGCTTTACAGGGCCGTCAGCTTTGCCGCGCCGAAATGTAGCGTCCAGAGCGAATGGGGGCCGGGACTCACCCACAAAAGCAACTTCAACAATCCATGCCTTTGGAAAAGCAAATACGAGACCTTCCTCCACACTGTCATTTCATCACGAAAAAACAAACAAACTCTTCCTTACACGACGTTACCTAGAGAATCTGCAGCCACCCGACGCGTGCTACGACCCTCAAGACAATGTTATTCCAATGTTTTCGTCACACAAAAAGGTTAGAAAATCTCGCTCCATGATGACTTCGTCGCATCTCGCTACGGAAACTGTTTCAACGAAAGACTGGACTGCCAACAGTGACTTGCGTCCACGCTCTTCACCTTTGCCGCCTGCGAGCAATGAGAGTGAACCAATGAAAAATGGACGATCTCGAACAACGGGGCTCAGAGCCGCCACATCAATGAGTTTCCACAAGACTCGGCGAAGAATGGCAGCTTCCCGTGCCAGTAGCCGAACTGATGATAACGGTACCGTACTTCGGATTGCCAGAGAGAGATTTCGACAAATACAAGAAGAAGAGCAGAAGAAGAACCAGCAATCTGCGTTGCTGCTAGCAAAGACAAGAGAAGGCGAAGCTTCTGTTACGCTTCTCAAATCTCTTCGCAGCAGCAGCAACTCCACCGCACTTTCCTCGACGTTTTCTGCCAACAGCGCCTCTGGTTCGAAGCAACATGGAATACGAAATACGGCGCGCAAGGTTTCTCATGGTTTGAGGTCAAAGTTGCGAGGCCTTTTTGGTAAAGGAAAGAGCGAGGATTCAGAACAACAGGAATATGATCAATGTGTGGCGGATAAGGATTCTGACGGAGAGAGCTGTCTGCATGCTGGGAACACCGAGGCAACAGAAGAGGCCTCCATGTTTCGCGTGACATCGCATGTCGCTTCATTGCACGACGTACCTTCGAATAAAAAACTTAGGTCTCGCAAAGGTAGCGTGGAGAGCTTCCGAGGCGGTGACCAGTGTGTTGCCGATGATAGGTCTCGCGTCACCAGCTGGACGAACTCGATGACAAACACGGTGACAAGTCAAGGAACGGTTGGAGATAATGAGAGACAGCGACTCTCCATCATCAAAGAGAACGGCGCCCATGTTGCTTCATCAGTTCGTTCGATTGAGCCCTTGGGGCAACAGACCAAGGTTATGGTAGCAGAAACGGCGATTGACAGCGAGCGTGTCTACTCTGCTCTCGTAGAACGACTCGGACAGAAGGGCGTTGAAGAAAGAGCCACTCAATTACAGTATGGATCTACCGCGACTACAGAAAACGACTTCGAGAAGAACAGAGTGAACTGCGAGTCTATGAACAAGCAATGGCCGCATTCTACCATTCGGTGCGTTCAGCCTGACGACGACATCTTCAAGGACCATAATCGCCAGTCCTCGACATCAAGCTCGGCCACGGAAGTTCCACAAAAAGATGCAAATCATGCGCCTGAAGCAGTTCCTGCATCTACACATAAGCACACAACTGGCTGGGATTGGAGTGATGATAGGGAGAATTCTGAGAGCGAGCGTACCAGTGTGCTACTCGATGGGCTTGGTCCACAGAGTACCATCAGCCACAGAAGTTCTGCTTTCTTTGCGAGCCCATCTTGTCACTCATTTCGAACGCCGAGTCCTTACCGCCGGGCGCTACGAGAAATGAATTCTTCAGAGGATTTAGACGGAGGCTTGTCGGGATCCCAGTACCTTCATTCTTTGTCAACACTGGATCTGCCGACTCGTCGGGACAGTAGCCCAAACTCGGAGAAGGACTGCAACACTGCAGACGCTGATAGTATTTATTCCCTTTCGGCTGACGCCACTCCATTGCCTCTAGTCAAAGGCTTGAACCTCTCGAGGCAATCTCCGAGTCTCAGGTACAGCCGCGAGCCATCCCCTGATATTCCAATCTATGTACCAGCCCGCGAACACCAACGCGATATATCCACAGCCAGCTCGGTGGAATGGAAGACCTGGCTGAGCTCGAAAGTGTCCAAGCTTGAAGGACCATCGACCCCGACTAAGCGAAAGCAAGACAATGGCGTGCTGCCACCGCTTGGGCATGTCAGAGAGTTGGCTTCAATGGGCTCGACACCCGAGCTTCGTACATCGACAAATAAGCGTCCATCGAACCGGAGTCCTCTAGGTAGTGTAAAGGGAAACGCCCAAGCATTTGCAGACAGCTACAGCCCAACACGGTCATCACGCCAAGTTGTCATCGGATACGATGAGAACTCAGCACCAAATTGTGAAGAAAAGACGACTGATAAAGAGCGAACTCCATCTATACCGCGGAGGAGCACCTTACGAGCAGTGCCGTCGCTCCCAAGTGTTATTTCACGAGGGTATTTAATGGACATGGGATCAGGGAAGGACATACAGCGCATGAGGTCTTTGAACACGATATGCCGTCTCAACTCAACTCCGGAAGAGTCTATCACCAAACGACGTTCTCGCGCACGCCTTACTGGGTGGCAGGGCTCACCAACTAGATCAAGCCCTGCTGCTGGTGCCCAAGCGAAAGCGCATGCCACTAGAGTAACAGATTCGCCCGATCTCTTAGGACGACACCGATAGGGTTACCTGTCGACCAGATCGCGAGCAACGTTGGAGGAGCCAGGAGAAGCAACAAGAGATGCAGAGCAGAGAGCCCAAGCGATGGGCAGCAAGACAATGGTAGACATGTTTCTGAGTAGCCGACGCAACCGAGAAGAGGGCGGAAGTACTGGACTGGGGAGCTCCCCAGCGGCGTTCCTATGATGCATGGCAGGGCGAAAAGGAGTTTCAGGAGTCTTATCAATATGGACAAGTTATTTCAGTAAACAAGCAGTCGTGGAGTGATTGTAGAAAGGTCATAGATAGACTTGTATATAAATTAGATGAAGGGAAGGCCGACCACAAGGCATTCCGAGTAATACAAAAATACCATTATGGGAAAGTCCACTATGGATGATATCTCGTTGGCCACCGGTCAAAAGCCATCGAATGCAACAATAGACTGTGTCATTGATGTACTATGATTAAACTGCCAATTATTGCAATATAAGAAACGTGCTAGTTATTACTATTTTGTTCTATTTCTGACCGAGCGGGCAAACGTGCACTTCCCAATACTCAGCATACTCCTTGGGAAAGCTCTTTTCTCTCGCCTCGCTCACCCACTCTCCATACTTCTCATGTGTAACCGCCTCATCAAGCACACCTTCTTTTTTACTATTTTTGGTATAATCCAGAAAGTCCAGCGTCACCTTCACATACTCTCCAAGAGCCTTGCGCACATCCGCAGTAGCACCCGTAGCGAAGTTCAGAAGGAGCGGTTGCAGCAGTGGCGCATCTGTCACGCTGGGATGAGCTGTTCCAATACTGGTAAGGAACCACGCTGCGCCGACCTTGTCGCGAACACCTCGGACGATATCGGCGACTGTCTCGAAGTGTGGGCGGCCGAAGAAGATGCTGTGTGTTTTGGACCACGAGTTGGAGTGCACGACTAGCAGAGGGACGGGGATTTCGGTGTTCAACTGGCCGCTCGACTTGCCTGGGTCAAGGGCGATACCACCGATCGCAGGGTTCCTGGATGTGGTGTTTGCTGTCTTGAGGGCTTGTAGCGCGCCGGTTGCGCCGTAGGAGTGGCCGTTTATGGTGAGGTGCTTGAAGTCGAGACGGTTAGACCATGCGTCGAGAGTTTGGCCTTCGCGGCGAGAACTTGAGGTGAAGATGTCTGAGCCTTTGCCGTCGTTGACATCTTGAAGAACACGGATGGTCTGGAGGATTTCCTCTGTGCGGACAGCTAGCTGCTCTTTCTTGAGAAGGGTGTCGTTCATAGGTGGGTCGGAAATGAGGTCTTTTTGCTTGAGGAGAAACACTGGCTTGTCCTTCTTATCCTTGATCTGCACCATGGTACCAGGACAACTGCCGTCACGGTGTTCGAGAGCTGCGATGACATGTCCGCGACTGGCGAGTTCGCCAAGGTAGTGGGTATAGTCTGTTCTTGAACTCACGGAGCCATGAGAAAAGACCATGACGGGGAACTTTTGAGAATCCTTTGTATCGGAACCGAGGATGGGGACATCCACCTTGGCGGGGATCTTAATGCTCCCAACCAGAAGCCACAACGCAAAAGAGAAGATGGGTCGAATGATAAAGTTGTTCACGCCTGCAGCGCGAGCGTATCCTTCTGCTGTAAGACTGATCGGCTTGGGCACCCAAGGATGCAGCGCACCACGCGAAGCAGCGCCCTTGACAGCGGGATAATACACGGTAAAGAGCACGCTCTCAACCTCGAATGCGGGCTTTCCACTCTCTTTCAGTACGGTATCCGACATACGCTTCGGTTTGTCCAATGGAATCTCAAGATCTATCGCCCCGACGTCATAAGGTCCCGAGTACGCCGGCAGTCGCGACGAGAAGAAAGGCTGCCATGTGATGAAGCAATAAAGCACGTAAAGACCTATAACCGAGAACGTGACGTAACGCCATGTTAGACGTGGTCGAAGAAGACCTTTGAGATATTGCGTGAAGCGCTGGAGTGTGGGTGATGATGTTAGACGGGAGAAGTATGTTGATGGTCTGGGGTCCAGCCAGCGTGGTTTGGGCTGTGGAGATGTCGGAGGGGACATTGTGAGCGGGAGATCCGGGTCGGAGGATGAAGTGGGAGAAAGGGGATTAAGTTCTAGATCGATGGAGTTTTGGGATCGGGTCATGGTATTAGTTTTTATTCTAGTAGCGGAGCTTGAAGTAATGGACTGAAAGATGGATGATGCCGTTGAATAAGATGATGGTCAAAGTGGGCTGGAGGCTTGTTTCTGGGGAAGTGAGTGGGTGGCCATGATGACGCAACCGGGTCTTGGGTTTTTTGGAGTGCTTATTTCCGTGAGGGTATTATTCATCAACACCATGAGTTATGAACGGTGAAGCGATAACTATAAATTGTGTATTCATTAGGAAACGTGCTTATTCATTTGTTATCTTATTATATAAGTTAGGAAATCCCTCTCACTGATGCAGAAATATGAAAATTCGATCTGCGTCACAGACGCACCTTCAGAAGTAAACGAGGACCGTGGAAAGGACGTGATTATATCAGAGATGGCTTTGCAATCATATGAAAAGGACCAGAATAGACATGTGTAGACGACCATGACGATGACTATTTTGTGACCATGTTTAGTATATGTATTGTCTTCTGAGCCACGATCTCTGCCCACTATTAGGATCAAATCTAGCATGCGATCGAATTTGACTAGACGACTTGGACATAAACATTTCACTTTACTTGAGCAATTTCTCCCCCCCATTCAGATAATGATGCAAACCCACTAAAGAGTGCGGAGCCCTCTGGCTAAGGAGCGTCACGACTTGGACGTCTCTTGACCTTTTCGCTGAGATGGAGAGTCTCGAAGCAAACTCCCGTCAACTGTTACGCAACCAGTGTCATTACAGTCCCAGCCACATAGGAAGTTCCTTCTCCTACTGCTAAGCGACCCAAGTGGATAGAAATGCCTCTAGAACCTGGCACAGACCCGGACTGTGCAAAGTACGCCGATTATGTAGAACCGCCTCGGAAGGAATCCGTTGTGAACAAGTGTTTTGTGGTGGCCGATTTCTTTGATGGTATGTTCATAATCTCTTTTCTGCTAACCGTGTTTCTAACACCATGATCAGAAAATGTAGCGGATTTTGTGACAATGAAACCGTTTTTGTGTTGCGACGCTAAGAAACCCACGGAATGTGAGCTAAAGAAAGGTTACCGCTACTGTGTACGAAACACCCCGAGATCTAAGACTCCTGCTGGTTCTGGGATAACGACGACAAATACAATCAAAGCCTCACAGGCGTCCACAAATAAGGTTACAAGCACTGGCAGAAACGAGGCCCCTACTCCGCTTCCCATTCAGGTATGCAACAGGACAAACCAACCTCTCGCTAAAATAGCTAACATGTATCCAGGACAGTATGGTGCCAGATCTGTAGCAAGTTCTACTTCATCATGAGCGGTGACGGCTGCTATGACACTGCGGCAGACCATGGCGTGACTATTGAGCAGCTGTATTCGTGGAATCTGACCCTCAAAGCAGACTGTTTAGGTTTGTTTCCAAACCATTATATTTGTGTTGGCATTGCGAAGTAGGACTATTTGATACAGGTCATGGATAATGGCGAGGTTGGCTTTTGGTATGAAGTCGCTTCTTACATAACTAGTTCAACGGGGGGCCAGATTTCATCACATTCGCCGCTCTCGTTGATTGCCTTAAGCGCATCTTTGTGCAAAGTTTTCCAACTCAGGCCCGTCATACCACCACATCTTCCGCGGGCGCTTCTCAAGCGACATATCCCGCAGCGTTAATCGCATTAATAGAAGTGGTGCCACATGCTTAATATCCACCTTGAGTGGTCTCGGCTGTCCCTGCTTCTCTGATTGTTTCTGATGCTCTGACTGTCCTTGTGGCTCCCATAACCAGACGAATGGCCTGGTGGAACCTAAAGATCCAACCGCCTCGTCGTCGACATAGAGAAATGCATCCTGCCGCAAACCAGTTGGAATATCGCCTGAATTTCGTACAGCAACAAAGCGGCTCTGTAGGGACTCAGAGCTATCGTATTGTATATCATGTAATTTGAATCCATTCATAATGGGCTCCTTCAGACCTCCCAAGTAGCAATGGAATCCGCGAGAGATGGACGTTTCTATCCGTTCTTTGAAAGTCGAACAATCGGCAGTCTGAGAGTAAAATATCACAAAACCGCAGGGTGACCGCATTTTGGCTGAACCACTCAAGCTCATGATGTGGTCTTGCCATGGCGCAGATCTGTATGGGTTGACAATTGTCTTGATAGCGTTGGCATCTTGGGGAGCGAGAGCCTCTCTGGCGGCTTGGCGAGCTTTGCCCTCAGCAGGTTGCTTTGCCAGACATTGTTTCAAAGCGGCAGCTTCTTCCTCCGTATTGGCGGCATTCAGAGCTTGATTACGCAAGTGATTGACAATTCATTCGGGCTTAGTCGAGCCGCCTGATTCAGCATCTCCCGATTTCTGGTAAGGGGAACGCCACCGATTACCAGACCCGCTTCTGTATATGTAAGCGACTCAGGATCTTGAATAGCCTTGGTTATAAGCTCAGACATGGTAGATCCGCAGATGTCGTAACAGAGGGAGTCTTCCTCTTCGCGGGGTAGTCTTTGAAGAATCTTTCTCCGTTCCGCATCGCTCAATGACGACGGATCAGCGATGGCTAGTTCATATAACGCACGGGTCGTGTCATCGAGAGTAAGAGGAGTTCTTTTAGCCATAATGGAATCGATAAGGGCTTGAGCCAAGGCGTCTCTCTCCCGTGAGGCTCGGTTCATGGCCTTTCGCTCCCGTGAAGCTTGGTCCATGATACATCTGGGTTGTCGATGCAGTTGATGTAAAAGGAGAAAAACAAGATTGTTTGCTTTGGACAAGCATAGATTGTATTGGTTAAATATAGGCCGGAAATAGAACTATTCCGTAACCGTCTCTTCCAGTGTTATGGGGCTTTTACTACCCGGGCGGGCCTCCTTTCACGGTAAGGGCATGATCCTCAAGTATCCCCCATGTCTTTTCCCGAGATTTGTGCACTATCTACGTTGATGTTCCAGAGTAAACGTGATGTGTATATACTAGCCAACGAATATAATATACAGCGATAGTTGCTGATAGTTAACTATCTCAGTCCATGACTGGAATCTCAAGGATCCAGTAGCCATACCTTTTGGCTTTATCTTGGTGTATATGATGTGGCGGGCCAGGATAATTATCCACGTACGGTAGACGAACAACTGTCATCTGGCCATCGCCGCCACGCCAAACCTGCCGGTACGACTCGTACTCTATAGCAGATCTTCCTCGAATCTCTTCCGTCGCGTCATGGTAAATAAACTCAAAGAAAACCGACGGCAACGCGAAAGAGAGTTGTTTCAAATGGCCCATACGATGTGAGAACTCATCCATGTGTTTGAGAATTATCTCCAGGTAATCTTCTATCGCATCAAGAGAGAGGCAAGCTTGTGATGAGTCTTCAAGTGTAATATACAGATTGCGCAGTGCTGGGAAATACGGTGATGATAGCTGTTTGAAGACACTTGCCAGGTGATCTTCATCCAAGTAATCGTGCGCGTCGTCCCATGAGGTGAAGCGTGTTTTGAGATACCATCTAACCTCAAGAGACGTAACGCTCTTGAGCCTTTGTGGTGCTATCAATTGATGAAGATGAATCAACATTGCTTGTCCATTCAAACTCAAGATGTTCGTCGAATAGAGTATATCTATTGTCTCTGAGTAGCTATGTCTCATGTTAATCTCAATGCTCTCCTCAGATTTTTTTCAGATAGGTATCGGACTTACTTCTGACGACAAGACAAGAGCCAACCCATTATACCGATAGGTACATCAGCGTCGTTGCATTCATCGGCCCATGGCCCAGGAAGCCCGCCGTTAGTCATAGCACGCTGCTGTGTACCTTCACCGGGTGGAAGGCGATGGCACCTTGAGCTCCACCATCGCCAGCCTTGAGATTCAGACTCATCAGGCGAGTCATGCCCATGATCCTCTGAATTGTCGTATATCAATTGCAGATGAAGTCGCGTATCTCCAAATGCCAGTCTCAGGATGTCCCTGCGGATATTTGGTGGTACTTTGAACCATGTGCAAGACTCCTGAAAACGTGCTACTGGTGCTCGTGAACACGCAGCGTCAGGGGTCAAGGCCCGTGGTCTAGGATCGGGAAGTTTGACAAGTTGCTGTATGCGCTCTTCCCAAATGGCGTCATTCTTCTCCTGTTGCTTCTCTGCGCCTGGGCTTCGGGGACTAAAGCTCATGATGCGCCCCGTGGTCGTATCAATAGATTTGAGAAAAGACAAGCTTATGTAGCGTTGAGCGTTGGCCATTCAGTTTAGGATATATTGGATAGCCGTCACGTGACTCGTCTTGCTTGGGCTTCCGTCTGCCACCTAATCCTCGTACTGGTTGAATCAGTCCGGAAATGAAAATTCCCGAGCCGAAGCTCATGTTATCAGTAGCCGTTCTGGAGTATTGAGTGGTGATGTTAGGCGGGGGTGGAAAAGTCAAGTCGCGGTCGTCAACTGGTATCAGATCTAAACCATGAAAGCTGAGGTACACAAACTTGATTGGCCAATATTACTCAATATACATGCGAGATAGGTCGAGGTTATGGATGAACATCAGATATAATCATGGGGTATAGATATTGAACGTCTATACCGTATGCGTTATGCTTGCGATGATGTCGAGCTCCTGTCGGGTGTTTGAAGATAAATGGAAACCAATGTCTCTGTAAACAAGTACATCCAAAACTTGCACATCAGATCTGGGTTGCCTACTACCGTAATTACAAAGCGCCAGCCCCTCAATTCTCCAGCTACACCGCGGTCTTCTAAACTGATCTACAGGCCAACCTCAGAATCACGCAGGAGGATCCTTCCTCTTAGATCCAGGGACCTTTGCATTACCACCGCTTGACCAATCCCATTGATCAAGGTACCTAGGGGATCATTAGCTCGACAGTGACAGTGAAGAAAAGGATCAATACTCACATCATGAGGGCGAAAAGGGAGTATGTGTCGGCGTTTGCGACAGCCTTTGCCGGACCGCTGTTGTCGGGGTACGTTGAGTGAGGTCGGGCCAAATTCCAGACGAGCTCTCGGCCATCTGCGAATCAATAGAGTTAGTCATAGCCATGTCGATAAGAGGCTTGGGAGATACTCACAAGTTTTGAGACGGTGGTAATTATCGCCAGTGGGTGGTGTCCTGTGCTCTTCTATGGCACCGTTATTGTTGTACAGTAGCTTGCCTCTGGGGGTGACGGCAGTTTGGTCATCAACAATTAGCTTGCCAAAGTTGTCTCGGCCACCAAACCAGTGAGCTAGTTCATGGACCATGACGACGGAAAGATGGCTCGAGTGTTTACCAATGGCATCACCTGCAGAAACGCCAGAAGACTTGAGAGCCTTGGGCGACGGGTTGCTTCTCCAGGGATCTGCAAACAGCTTATCACCAAAGATGACCATATCCTTGTCAAAGCACACAGCGGCGAGCATGCCGTCGACGAGAAGGATGGGTTCCTCCTTCTCCGACTCTTTCCAAGCGAATCGATGCTCGTAAACCCAAGCACCTTCAATATCAAGATTTGCCATCTGTTGGAAATCCGGGTGCTGGCTCATTTTACGATCCATACCAGGAACAGTGTCTTCCATTCCGTACCACTTCCAGCTGTCATCGCCTGGTTTATCAGAGCACAAAATCATGGGCTTGTGGTCGAGATTTCGCGAGTTTAGTCTGGTGCTATAGCCGTGCACAGGATCATTTTGTTGGGAGGGCAGGACGTTGACCATCTTGTTAAATATACCTAAATGAAGTCAGTAATTCGAGAAGCCTCGTGTTATGACAATGAACATACCCTTGACCTGATCGATCTTGTCTTGATACCCATCTGACTTGGGAGTGAGGCCGAAAACGGCATCGACAGTTTTGTAGATGGCATTATACCTCAGACGACCATTTGGCCCATCGCTGTTTTGCGGTATCGGCCCGGCGAGGAAGTCGAGACTGTCCTTAGCTGCTTTTGCCATCTCGACTGCTATATCCATAGACTCTTGGACGAAGGGTTCCTCAGCTTTGCAGCTAGCGTGTACTTCCCAGATATCCAGGTTGGCTGTCTGGGCCAAAGCAAGACTGGGAATCAGTCCGGCCAGCAGCCAGACATGGCGAGAGAGGAACATAGTGTTTGACGAAAAAGATAAAAGAGTGAATAAAAAATGAGTGACTATAGTAGGGAACTAAAAGAATGAATGATGGGAAGAGTCAAACAAGACACCAGCTGTGTGATAACATGAATGTACCGCGAGGTGTTTATGAAAAGAAGGTGCGGATTCTTAAGTTGTATATTGAAACCACAGTGTCAGTCCCAGGTCGCATATCACGTCTTGTAGGGCCAACGGACGTGGCCGCGGGCAAAAAGTTCTAGGGTTCCATGTAATAATGTCTAGGACCGTTGAAAAAGCCACTCGCAATTTGGAATATGGCAGTCAGCCTAGGTTGAGAATCCTTCGGTGGATTAAAAGCACAGCCCGCAATGTGATAAATTGCAGTTTCAAGGATCTGTAATTGAGATGGTAACCCGCAATTACAGGGCTGCTGGGGTGAGCATCGGCCCTTATTAATGCGACATAGCGTTGCGTCAAAGGATCTTGGATTGAGATAGTGGATAAGTTCTCAGCATATTTCTGTGGGTTCTGATCGATTCGATCTGCCGAGGCGGCTAGATAAGGAAACGGCCCTCATAAAATGGGGTATTGTTTCAAGGATGTTTAATTAGGATAGTCAACTATCCGCAATCCTACGTGTTTCATCAAGCATCAGCCTCCTTTGACCTTCAACAATTATGCCTGGCCATTGCATGAGCCTCGAAATCCTTCGTGAATCCGCGCTTGAAAGTTTTAAAATTATCCCGTAAGATGACAAGGTTACAGACTTGGGATAAACGTGCCGCGTTCGGTTGCCGCCTGAGTCGCCCTGGCTAGACTGGAGAAGCGTTTACTTGATCAAACCTCCAAATACCTCGGGTTCCTATATCCTGCTTGCTTCTCTCTTTCCAAGACTTCATCAGCTGCTCTCTGTAGCACTTACTCTCTTTAATCTTTCATTCATTTTTCTTCCGAGTCCATTCACTCCTTCGTTCACTCAATTCAGTCGCTCATTTATTACTATCTTTTCCACCATGGCGCCGCTATGGAAGCTCAGCACTTTGGCGCTGTGCGTTGCCACGGCTCTATCTCAAGATGTGCCTGAGCTCGATACTGTCACTACTGTTACTGGCAGAGACACAACCTTCCAGTCTACCAACCCAGAGTTGCCTGCACCAACTGATGCAGTAGTTGGGACTGCAACCACCGGATCACCTGAGGGACTTGTCGATACGACTAAAGAAGGCATTGTCTTTTATCCCGACACTACCACTGATGCGGGTGCTGTTGTAGTTGACACTACAACTGCGGCACCTGTGGCTGTAGGTGATACCACCACAGGTCCTATCCTTCCAGGCCCAGACACAGCGCATGAGAGCGTTGTTCCTGGACTCGAGACCACCGATACTGGTCTACCCCAGATCCCCAGTGATACTACTGCAGTACCCGTTCCTGGACCTGAGACCACTGATTCTGGTTTACCTCAAATCCCCAATGATACTACCACAGTACCCGTCCCCGTCCCTCAAGAAACCACCAGCGAGGCAGCAATTATTGGACATGATACTACCACGGGACATATCATTGCTGGACCAGATACCACTACTGATACAGGCCTCCCTCAAGTACCGGTTGACACAACAGTACCCATGCCTGGCTCTGCAGACGCCACCACTGCTGCAGTAGTTCCTGAGCCTGAGACTACCACAGGACCAGTACCTGAAAGTCCAAACACCACAACCGATGGAGGCTTGATTGACGTGGCAACTACCACTAACCCTGTCACTGAAGTTGCTCAGAATACCGACACTCAGCCACCTGTAGATGCAACCTCTCAGACTGGTCCAGTTGAGGTCTCCACTGACGCGGCTCCTATTCCAGAACCCACCACCCAGGCCAACGAGCAGACTGAGAAGCCTGCGACTACTACGGACATCGCGGAGGCCCCCAAGGACACTGAGACTTTGCAGCCACCAGTCGAAACTACGGAGTCATCACCTGCACCTGCTGAGCCTACCACTGAGGCTGAGCCCCCGAAGCCCACGGAAACTGAAGACAAGCCCGGCGATGATGGCAACCCAGGCCAGACTGAAGAGCCTCCCAAGCAGACCGATCCAGCTCCCCCAGCAACCACGGTTCATGGAGGCGCGCTTGTCACTGGAGCAGATGGCAACACAGCCACTTATGTCCCGGAGCAGAACCCTGACTTTACTTCCTTCACAGGTACCACAACCACTACCGATGATGATGGTAATGCAATTGTTATCTTCCCCTTCGGTTGGTTTTGGAGCTTGGTTGGGGGCGGAGGCGGCGGAGGCGGCGGCGGTGGTGGTGGCACTACACCCCCTCCTCCTACTGGTAACCCCGACCCTGAGAACAAGGACGAGGACGACAAGCAGTCAACTAAGAAGGAAGAGGAGGAGAGTACCGAGAAGACCACCGCGCAGCCTACCACTGAGGCCACTACTACGACTGAAGGCTGCAGTGTTCAAACTCAGCCTGATTGCACAAGGACCATTTCTTACATGACTTCTGACGGAACCCAAATTGCGTAAGTTCCAGAATAACTCAACCCAGATATGATCATGCTGACAACATCCCAGTACCGTGTTTGGAGACTGCCCTACCATTGTTAGCTGCGCCACTGAGACCCAAGCTACCGCAACAGTCACCATCTCACCTGAGGAAGACTTTGTCTGGGTTGGAGATCTCCCTGAGGATGAAGGTATAATCCCAGATGACTACACCACTGCACCAGTCGATCAGGAGATTCAAGACGAGTTGGAGGCTGAATGGGAGAAGGACTTGGGTGATGAGGCTGCCACTGGAACTGAGACCACGGCCGACAGCACTACCACCGCTGTTGAAACAACATCAACTGAAGCAGCCACTGAGACCCAGACGACAGAGGAGACAACTGCTGAACACACCACCAGCGGAGACATGACGACTGAGGCTACTACTAAGGGCTCTGATGATACTACTTTGCCTACTTCAACACCAAGTACATTCCTCACAACTACAAGGCCGTCATCTGATACAGTCACAACTACTACCGGTACATCTGTTGACGCTACCACTACTGAAGAAGTGCGCACTTACTACCCATGCCACGTTTTCGGCGGACCCCGCGTCGCAAACCCTTACTGCCAATGTGTAACCACAGTGGACGGCAAGCAATACGTCGCTACAGCACCTCTCATCGACTCGCAATGCGAGGCCTATACAGAGTATCCCTCCAAGGTTGTTCCTGTCACTGAGCCCCCCCAACCTGAAGGTCCCATCCAAACACCCTTCACCACTACCGATGCCGGTACAGTCTTGGTCTATTCGGCCTACACGACCTCCATTTGGAAGGGCTTTGGCGTTACCGCTACAGCTACAGGCGGATATGGTGACCCCTCGACAGTGTCGACACCTCTACCTACCCAGACGGCTGTCGATAACGATGGTGGTGGTCAGTGTGGTACAGCTGATAAACTATCAAAGGATGGTTTAGGTGAAGCTTGTGATCGGGCTATCAACGAGTTCGATGCTGATACAATCTACACCGGCTATACCACCCGGTACAGCCGATCCAAGAAGGGCATCCTTATTGCGGCGTCTTTCGGGCAGGCTGCCTGCATAGCCAAGTTCGAGTGTGATGATTACGGTATCGGTATGAAAGGCAGTGATATCATTGCAGCGTATGTGAAACCCCTTTTGTATCTTGAGAGCTTTACTAACTGCTACGCAATAGTCGAGAGAACGCCAAGGCAAACGATGGCATTTGGATGTGCGGACATATTCGTCTTTCGAATTCATGTAGTGTTGTTATGGACTATTGTACCAATTGTGCCAATAAGGGTTAGATTCTGGATTGGAACGAAGTCGACACTACTGCGATATGGGGTGGATCATCTTAATAGGAGGGTGCAGGCACGTTATGTACTTCGCTTTAGATACAAGGGCAAATTGGGAAGTGCTAACACTGCTTTTGTAGCAAGGCATAGCAAATATCACAATCAGGGTAAAGATCCTCATGAAGATTTGAATAATGAGTACGACTATAGATTGGGTGACCTACTCTTGCACTTGATGCATCCAAAAACGGAGGACGTCGCTCCATTCAGATGTAGGGGTAGAGGTGGAAACGAAGAATGATGTCGAATAAATACGCTGATCAAGATCAGGGATTATCGTAGTTTTCTGTGTATTTTTGTATTCCCTCATTATGCCGTTGCCTTCTTATTTGGGACTTTCATAAGCCCACATAGATTCACTTGCCCGAGGAACGCAGCGGTATGGAAATAGATGCATTGGTATTAACCAGTTCAAGATACTCTTCCAGTGATTACCCTGACGTGATAGAAAACACACTTGGGACCAGGAGGTAGCATCACCATATAGGTAGATGAGACAACGTCCGCCTGGTTGGAACAGGGACATTTGGCAAGCTAGGTACTGCGCACATAGCTGGCAACATGCAGCAGTAGTATAACCAGACCCTATAGATACCTCGGAGTAGTCATTCGTTAGGTCACTCCAGGTGTAAAGTTAACCTCTCCCATTGGCAGAGAACGAGACCTTGTCACTCTTGCACATGTCGTAAGCGGCAGCTACCAGAATCTAGGTCTCAACAATCACTATACACATAATTGTTGGTCTATTTTCATACTGCATGACTTGAGATGGGACGTTCTCTTTACTAGTTTCTGTGACGACGCTAGTAGATATCACATCAACGAAGCAAGCTGTCAAAGAATAGGTGGTGGCAGTCTTGGTAGGTTTAGTATGGGGAGGATATTCAGTCCTGGTTGTTGTAGTAGTGATTCGTCTTTGTTTCGGTGGCGGCTTTGAGAGTGGGAAGAGGCTCCTGGACTGTTGTACCGGCGACCTTAGTAAAGTGTTAAAGCCTGTTGATGGCACAGCGAACGCTATGACGCAGAGTGCCAGCAGGCAGGTCAGCCTAATTCTCAATGCCTCTCTATGGCCCTACCTTGTTATTAGATATTCTGTTAGCATTTGGCTGCCTTACAAGTGCGTAAAAAATTGCAGGCTTGGCAAATGAAGTACTTGGGAGTACCAGCACTGCCTAGAATCCCAAATCGCGAATTCGCGGGAATATAGGGCGTGTCATAAGCAGCTTCACTTATATCGCTGAGGAAAGTAGGTGAACTTGCGTGTTTTCTCTATGGCTTACAAGGGTGTACGCAGTAAAAGACTATGATTTAGCTAGAAGTGCGGGGCTTTGTGTACAAGCCGAGAGTTACTTATGGAGAGGAAGGTACAAGGGCTCAATACCGTATTCCTGTAAACATATCGATGCTGTTTACGTGTTTGATGAGCTATGTTTCTGGGAGCGAGTCAACGCCGTTTTTTGTTTCTCGTTTAAGGATCTCCCTATGCCAATTACAAGGAAGATGGCATTGCGACTTATCATAGTGTTATGCCGAAAACGTTACATCTACTCGCTGGCTCTTATTAGAGAATATCCATGCCCCCAAGCTTGCGGCGGTTATTGGGCCAATATCGTCGTTCTCTGGTGTGGTGGCTTCATTAGACACCTAGAAACCGGCTTTGCTCCCCCGCTTCTTGTTATTATGCTCTTTGATCAGTAGAAAGACAATTGCACAAGTGATCAAAGTGGTTGGGTCCATTTGAGTGTACCTAATTATAGAAAATGCTTTGACGATTGATTGGACAGCCTAGGCGCCTTGATTATGTCGGACGACCGGATGAGACAGGACTAGACAACTTTCTGTCTTGAGCCAAGACTTGGCACCTCGTGTAAAAGGCCACTTTGCGCTTTGTACAATACCTTTTGCAAACCTGCTGATGGTGGCTTGATGTGTTCAGTTCCAGGTTCATAAATACCTATTGTGTCGTGCAATTATTGCCGAACGACTGAATAATTAGAACGACCGAAGACCTACATATTTAGTCACCACGTCTGTAGCTGGCCCCTAGTAGCCGCCAGGTTTAGGCGCATGACAGTTTGGTTATAAGAGGGCTATTCTCCACCTTTAATTGCTGATAAACCAATGATGTAGTCTTGCGTGTGCTGCACCTGGGCCAACAAATCATTTACCTACCACAGTCAAACTTTTATCGTCGAGGCAGTACAATGCTCTGAGACTTTTGTGGAGGCAGCCTTGTGCAAAAGTATTGGTCAGATTTGAGGCGCGCGGTAATTTCGTCCCATTCGTCAAGCATCTGACCTCGGTATATCATATTCCCTCAATCTGACAGCCTTTTGTCACCCGATAAGCTGATAGATCTCTTTTATCAATAGCTGCGACGATATCAATTAATCTAAAGCAGTTCAACTCACAACACGTTTCTTCAATGGCTGAAGTTATTGGCCTTGTATCTGGTCTTCTGACCTTGGCGACATTCGCCCATAAGTCTGTCACCAAGGTTCAGGAAGCCGTGCAAAGCTTTCGAACTCTGCCACGTCAACTCAGGGAACTCCTTTCAGAGTTAGAAGAGCTGAGTACGGTGCTCCAAGACCTTTCTCAATCACCTGGCGGTGACATAGAAGTGGACCTTTCGGCCCTCAAAATAACGCTGGAGCAATGCAGCCGCTCATGTGAGGAATTTGAGCAGGAGCTGAGAGCCTGCAGTTCGCGGTCTGGCCAAGATCGAGCTAGCTTTCGGGACTGGGCCAAGGTCAAGTACCGGGGCGGTAACGGAATCGAAGGCTTTAGACAACAGCTTATTGCATACAAGTCCACCATCGTCGTCGCCCTCAGTTTTGCGAACCTGTAAGTGTTCACGTTTACAGTCGTAAACCACCGTACTGATCTATCTACCTTGTCTAGACGCACATCTAAAATCACCGTCGAAGCAATACAAACTTGCCAAGGATTGATCGAGACAACAACTATTGATTTAGAGGCGCACCTTGCAGAAGTAAAGCAGAAGCTTGATGCTCTCGCTTGCCGGGCCGTTGTCAGTCCTGAATCAGATGAAGCAACGATTACATACATAGAAAACGAGCGCATCAGTACCGAAAAGGGCCTCCAGCTTTGCCTGCAGCTTTCTCAGCATATTGATCAGATTCAGCTTCAACTGGCCGCAGAGGAAGGGCACACTCCCAGCCTTCTAAGCCCGCAACCCACTTCGAATATGCTCGTGAGCGAAGGACTCGATGGCTGTAAGGAATACATTGGATTTGCACTTGAGCGGCTGAGGAGACATCGCCAGAAAGTGTCCGAGCGAATAGGTGCTGGCTCGCCATCCACCGTATCACCAGATGATAAAAGATTACTTGATAACCTGAATGACGAAGCAGAGGCCCTGCGTCATTCCCTGAACCTCTGCTCAAAAATCGACACCTACCTCGAGGAGAAGATCAGTAACATTGAGAATTATGCCGAGGGTGATGACACTGTTCAGTTCATGGTCTCGACAGATGGCAAACCACTTAATGGAAAGAACCACGGCATCGGCTCGAGGCTTAAGCAAGCTGGAGGGCATTTTAAGGAACAATCTCTCCAGCAAATCTCCCAAGACTTCACCACAATTAGCTTGCATCAAACAGGAGGCCAAAAGCCATCTAGAACTGCTTCTTCGCCAGCAGTCCAACCAGAAACCACAACGGAATCTCTAGGCACACCATTCAACGGAAGAGGCTTCACCCTTACACCAAAACCTGAGCTTAGGAATCCATCCTCTCGCTCTACGACAACCTAATCAACTTGGGACACTGTGTTATCGTCTGACTTTGGCTACTTGAAAGCGTGGCTTTGTTGTTAACAGATGAAGAGGTGCAGCCTTATTTGAAGTCCGGCCCTTGAGGTTGGCTTGGAACCGACTGTTTTGGGATCAGATCACATTACGTGTTTAGTTTTGGCAACATTTCGTGAATAAACACTGTTTTGTCTCACCCAAAAGTTGGCCCTGAACTCTGCCTTGTCTAAAAGCACAACTCTGCTTGTCCCTAACCAACCCTAAGAGCATCCGCCTTGCATTCGACAATCATTTGTACCTTTCATGATATAAGTGGACCAAGCCTTGAGTGAAATGAATTCAAGAACGGCGACAAGGAGTAAGGCGTAACTATTGATTAACAAAATGGTACATTGCACCCCAATGAACAGCACATGAGATAAGTGCCGTTTGATTTGCTTTTGGTGAGTGGTGCTCTACGCCCGCGACATGAGACGAATTGGCGGTGCAAGCAGGCGGTTCAAGGCGTATATCTCGTGAAATTATTGGCCACAGCGTGCGTACCTCTATTGGCGACTTATCAACAAGACTTCACTTATTTGAAATATCCCTCACATTCCAGCTTCCGAGTCACTCTCACCACTGAACATAGATATGTATTACTCTCTGTAGCTACCCGTCAAGTATCCCAAACTGGCGAGGCTGGTTGTGGCACCCAGCTTGCACCTTTCTGCGACTAACTGTATGGACGGAACGAAGTGCCCGAGGTCGAGTGATCGTTCAGGCAACGACATCCGCGTCTTTACGAAGTGATTCAAGGTCGACTATTCCGCAGTTCCCTCCTCCATAGTTGTGGGATAATTTCTTGACTTGCGTTGACCAGAAATACTCATATATCTGCCTCGCACTCGCCCCATTGCAATCCGTGACCCCGTCGTCGCACTAGAGGTACTCTTAAATCAAAGGCTTATTCTCTCTGCACAAGAGCTCCTTGAGCAACCGTCCCCAGCCGATCAAACTCGTGTGAAACGTTTCTCCATGCACGGCGGGCCGGAAGGTACTGTAGCAGTGAATGTAACATGATACTAAGCGTGCTAGACTAGCAGGTATTGTGAGTATGGAATGACTCACTGTATCAACTTCTCTGTCGTGATATCATACGCTGCCCTCAAAGTTGACCTATAATACAATGAGCTACCGCGCATCCCAGGCAAATTAAGTCCTAAACCTGCCATGATACTATGTTGATTGAGCTCCCTCGACGACGATCTTGGAATCTTGATACATTCCTACAATTTGTCTCTCCCTCTGCAAAAGCTCACGAGGCCTTGATTACAGGCTCTTAGCTATCCTCGATCGTAATAACCAGACTATCCCCTCGCATAAGTCCCTCTCATGCTCGCCAGTAAACTCTCCCGAGTAATGAGGTACGTCCAGTTCTATTCTAATTTACTTCTCAATGCCACATAGTACCTGACCCGCGTATAAGTTCTTATCTAAAGAGGGTCGACTAATGCTATTACATGCTTCGTTATATTAATTATGTACTCTATAATTATATCTCAAATGGTAATTTTAATTCTCCTGCTTAACTAGCCATTAGTTGTACATTTGTAGTTATTATAAATGGAACTGTCTATCATGTTTGTGTCATGTAGTGTATGTGCGACATAAATACCAGGACATGAAATATCTGGATTTGAATATTAAAGGGTTAACGCCAAGCTCAGGTTAGGCAGGCTTCAAAGTTTTAGATATTAAGTTCAATTGGCATACATATTGGATTTTTAGGTATCAGAATCTTGGGTATCATGATTCATATATTCAAAGTCCTACCGTTAGTGCAGCACAAGCCAGACATCTAAAGTCGTAACATGCACAAATTATAGATCTAGCACCTTGACTTTTACTGGCCTGGATTATTGATATCTTAAATCTCTATTCAAATCCTAACATACATGTATATAAAGCCTGTCATGTAAGGCTCTGATATCTCATATCATCGCATCCAAAGTCAAGCATCTGACTTCATGTCATTACGGACGGAAACTTGCCAGACCGTCACAGTCTACAGACCTGTTAAAACTACGCTAGAAACGGCACATAAGTAGGATCCTATAATGGTTAGGAATTTTTGTTTAGTGAACCTAGAGATGTCATTGAATACGTTCGAGTGGACTGCAAGTATAATAGATGACGGTGGTCTCAAAGTTAAGCGCGGCAGGGTTTTCCTTAAAAGGTTGGTTGTTGGAGAACATATCGTCATGTATTTTTAGTAGCTGGAAAACAGTACTGATTCCTTACCAAGACTGCATCTTCCTAGTCTGGTTTCGCTCTCATATGAATGCTCAGGGTAAACTGTGCCTATGTAAAATAATAAAAACAGTAGATGAAAAGTCCCTCTATATGGCTCACGCGCTCGTATTACAAACAGGCACCAAGTACTATCTGTATTCTCGTTCGCTTAACAGCACCACAACCACTCAACTCCGTAAAAGAGCTTCTTCGGGAATATAGAACTAAAGAAGTAGCACAAAGCTAGTTGACCGCATTAATACAATAGTATGCCGCTAAAACCACTGAAACTACCGGCCATAAATGTCGATGATGCCTCGACTTCCTTCCTTACTATTTTCAAATACCGACGTCAGGTAGTATAAACGAGCTATAAATGCATTAGAGGCACATAATGGAAGCAGACGGTCTATAAATTTGCAGTGTTTCGCACCTTATAAAGTCGGGATCGTTTTATCTCTGTTTCTTGGGAACTACAAATGCCTTTCTCACTCATGATAATATAATGATTGATGAAAACCAAAATATCGTTATTAGATCAAAAATCTCGCTACAGATTTATTCGGATATGATACAGCCAGCTGAGGGATCCAATTGGCAGCGATTATGTGTGAGTATGGTGCATAGCGGACTCAATAGCCGTTAGTTAACGAACGGATGAACTTCTAGAATCCTGACAAATCGTCGATAGATGATTTGAGAAAGATTGTTAATCTCCATAATGACGCTCTGTCCATGCTCGAGAAATCTATAGAATCACTAGGAGAGTCTGTTGTCCTGCTTCAAGAGCTTGTACAAGGAACTCGAAACACTTCGACCAGTTTAACTCAACAAGATACTGCGGATACTAAAGATGCAGAATTTCCAAATACCACTCGGATTAACTCAATGCGGCCGACGGGTAGTGCCTTGCCTACTCACACAGACAAACAGATCTTCCCTATGCAGATACATACCACGGAGAATATAAGCGTTGGTAACAACAGTCAACAGACGATAATCTTAGAGGGCAGAGGTGTAGTAAAGGTCAGAAATATTACGACTGGAGATGGGTCAGTACAGTTTATTGGTAGGGTCTCTGATTCCACGTTGCAAAAACCTGTCGGGGGTTAGAATCGGGATTTGTATTTAATACGGGTGGTGCGCGGACGATCCAACTTTTCCCGGACTCCTTTGTATGCCCCCTGCTACCAGTCAATATATACTCTGTATGCTATGGCTCATTACGCCACCATAAATCTAATTACATACACTAAAGGAGTCCACACATTGCAAGGATGGCCACTTTTGAACCTTGTTCTCCATTCACATCACCAATGTACCCAAGCTTGCCATCTCCCACAGAAGCGAATGTGACTGGGCTCTCTCCAGGAGCCCTAGCGCTTGTTGGAAGGACAACCGATGATTCAACAACTGATTCTTCATCTGCTATATACCATGCCTCATCGGGTGCAACGTTTTTGACAAATTGAGCCTTTTGACTGTATCGTGGAAGCAGCTTTGTAGCTAAACCACTCTCCACAGCAGCGTGATTTAGCACAACTGTCGTTCTGTGGTATGCGCCGACCTCCCACCTCAGGCCGGCTTGGGCGAAGAATGGCTTAATACTCAGTGGCTTTACAAAGACGAAAAATTGCCCATAACCACTGCCCTTCCGCCCTTGCGGACATAGCGAAGGACTGCCCTCCAAAGGTGGTAATTTCGATTGTCGCTGAGTGACTCATCGGTTATAAGGACAGCCGTCAGGCTTGGCTGCTCTGACAGATGACGTGTTGCCGAATCTACGTCCCTGGCCTGCGAAAAATCCGCCTTTGACTGGATTCCGACGAGGAGGGACTCATAGAGTTGATCAAAATATGGCTGGTGGTTGAGAGAGATGGAGAGGAGATGCGGTTTCATTGCTGCGTCGGCCATGGTTTCTAATTGCAGATGACGGCTTGTAAATCTTGCGTATCTTAGTGCAGACGAAATTTAAATGAAGGCAATCTGGGAAGGGGGCTGGAAGGCAGCGAGGGCGATTGCGAGAGAGGACCGTGACAGAGGTTTAAGAAATTAAGGATGTACTTCAAAGGATCTTCCACAAAGGCTTGTTGGCGGAGGGTAGAGACTGGGGGTCGTTTTTTCGGATACATGAAGGGCTACTACTCTGCGGGAGGCCGACCAAAGCTTGATTCGGTCGAGTTTGAGGTATGTGACTGAATAGGGCCTCAAAATGATTAGATGTGCCGTCCGAGTGATGCAAGTGGCAAGATATACTCATGCAATGCCCTTTGTGTACCAGAATAATCATTTCCGTATCCCCGATTCCAATCAAACTGCCACTTATACGGCTCGAGGTGGAGCGGTACAAATTATATACCAGTCGTATCGGGGTGATCCAGTTCCCCATACCAGTCGATAGAATCAAGGTAGATCGATACATCCTCTATACTGGTTCTGGCTAACTCCTTGGCTGGTCGGTCTATATTGCCATACACTTCGACCAGGACACAAGGGACCGCGGACTAATCCTGTTCGACCAGTGCAACACTACAACCATTCCAATAGCTTTCACCTACTAGACCACCCATGATGTGTATGTCATCCCCTACCGAACAAACAGATCCTACCTACTAGTACACCCGTGACAGTTCATTCCTACGGTACTTGACGCATGAAGTTCATCTCTGAGATAACCTTGCTACTTTGGCGGTTGATTTAATCCAGCCAATGCTTGGTTAATCGATGAGGGTAACAAACATGTACCTGGATACACAAGACTGAAAACTAACAGCGCAACGGGACGCCTGCCAAATTTGGGGATAATGATGAAGAATCAGCTACCTGCACCCCACCCTCCGATCAGATTGCTGTTCTTGCTTCGCTAACCTTGCTCTATGCTTTCACGGTGGCATTTGGTAAGCATGTCGTGTAGATCAAAAGAAATTGAAGTAATGAGAACCTCATACATAATCTAGTTTCGATCATACGCTGTACCATCTTTGATAGCACATCTGCCAATATTTCTGAATCAAACTCAAGAGTACTGCTATAGGAAAAACGTGACAGTCACACTATATCGTTGATTGTTTGTTCATGTTAAAACGTGATCCTTACTAATATCAAATTAAAGTCATGCCAAAGTGCAAGAGACAGTCAAGAAGGTCTCTAACTTGACCGATGCCGACAGTGACAGTTCGTGCAACGAAGTGTGTATGACGGCTCGACCTCTTTGCCATGCTTTTCGACATAGCAGTCAAATGTGGCTTCGCAATGGCGGCATTGCTTTGTCTTTCTCAAAATACGTACAAAGCCATCGATATTTTCGATGACACGGTCCTTACTAATGCTCTCTTTCGCGTGTAGCAACTGAGCGCTTCGGAGGCGGTCCTCGAGCTCGCGCACCCGTAAGCCGCATGCACTCACTATTCGCACCAGAATGTCGGTACCCAAATCCATTTGCGAGAAGTCTGGCAAGTCGATGAGATTCTCGATACGTTCTGCAGCCGTTGAAGCGACGATCGATTGAACATTGGCGTCGCCTGTTGAAGCTGCCACTTCTTGGAGAAGATGGGGGAGATATTTGGTTGGACAGCTCGTAAGCAGGGGCTGCATTTTTGAGTTGGTAAACACGATTAGACTTTGAATGTCGTAATAGTCGGCGATTGCATTCATGCGAAGGTGGAGCATTAGTCTTGCGACCGAATACTCTTCTTCAGTCTGTACAAGAGCTGGAGAGGATTCTGTTGTTTGGATGGAGGGAACTTGAGCTTGCTCGCATTGAGTGTCATCCTGATAATCTCCTGTGTATAAGAAGATTATCATGCGTCGGACGGTAGCAACATCAAATTCCTCTACCCGTATGACTTTGGATCTGCCTTCCTATCGTAGTATTCTTGTGAGCTTCCAGCAGTGACCTGGTAGTGTTATTCACTTGACGAACCTGAAACTCTCCCTGCAGTGCCCTAGCAATCACTGAGGATTTTGGGCATACGATGGCTTGGTGCAGCTTGAAGCTATGTCCTTCACAAGTAAGAACAAAATCGCTGTAGTCTCCAGACTCTACCAGCTGGGGCAGGGGAGGGCCATCCCCGAGTGTCGTTTGCATAGCCAATTTCTCAAACCGATGCTAGTTGAATGATCACGGCGCTAATTTCCCCTCACAACCATGAGTAGAAATGCCTGTCCTACCCCTGGCACGGCGGGGTTCCAGGTTCCACTACAAATCGAACCAATTAGAAAAGTCTCGGCCATCACAAGACCATTCGTCGAGTCGAGTTGGTACTGTCTTTCCAGTCACTGTGACGATTTCATTCTCCAAAATCACAAGAACGGGTTTGTGATCAAGACTTACGATAAATTGTGTTAGGATTGAATGATGTTGATGCCATCGGCTAATGGTAGTTACCAAAAGTGCTAGTCTTCATAGGTTGAAGATGGGTAATAATTGAGTTGATACAGAGGGACGTCATAGACAATATGATTTGCACCACGATATACCACCTTCTGCAAACACTGGCACGACGAATGATAAATATTACCGGTCAAAGAAGGCGACAGACTCACCAGGCAAACTGCTTTCGGGAGACTTGGTAAAATGCGACGTGTTAGTCATATGAGGCCATATCGAATCGCATCGAGCCACGGTCCAGATTCATGCATCGCCCTAAGCATAAGCTTGTGAATCACAGATAAGAGTCTTGTCATGTCTATTCTCATGTCAACACGCTACACGAAATGTGCCATCTTCCAACAGAGTAATCTCCTATCGTTTGTTCTTACCCGAAATGCCTTCTATGGTCTATATGAAAGGATTTCGAACGTCAGGTCATCCCAGAGGAGTCCAAAGATATACCCTGCGACAGGGCATCCTTATTGCGGCGTCTTTCGTGCAGGCTGCTTACATAGCTAAGTTCGAGTGTAATAATTACGGTGTTAGTATAAAAGGCAGTGATATTATTGCAGCGTATATAGAACTCCTTCCGTTTCTTAAAACCAACTTCTACGTAATAGTTGGGAGAATGTAAAGGCAAATAATAGCATATAGATGTATAAATATATTTATCTTTCTAATTCTTATAGTGTCGTTATAGAACACTGTACTAATTGTAAAAATGAGGGCTAAGTTATAGAATGGGAAGGAGTAGATATCACTATAATATGTGATGGAGTATCTTGGTGGTAGGGTGATGGCGTGCTATTTACTTCGGGCCAAATATAACGAGGCACAACAAATATTACAATCATTGATATGATCGTTGAGAAGATCTGTAAGAAAAAGACATAGCTGTAGATTGATCAAACTATTTGCGCACTTGTGAATACTAATATCGACAATGTTGGCTTTTTGAGTAAAAGGATAAGAGGGTGGTAGATGAAGAACGATATTGAATGAATACACTGATCGAATCAGAGATTATCGGATTTATCTATATATTTCCTATTTCCTTGTTATTCTGTCGTCTTCTTATCAAGCAGCAATAAGTCGCGTTCAAATATGCAACTCCTCGGGATCAATGCTAAGTGGTGTCATTTGCGTGTGTAGCCGAGATACAAATTGTCACCATGCCGATTGGTAGCACGTAGTAGCATCACTTGACTGGCAGCCGACTTCTTACAAGCGTGTCTGCCATATAATCTTGGAGGTCAAGGCCAAAGGTTATTAGAGGGTGTTACATGTAAGCACCTATACATATACTATCACGTCTTTTTTCTGTCTGATATCGAATGAGAGCTCTAAGTTACTGAAGCTGATAGGCTTCAGTGCCTGATTGAGTGCTATATTGGCCAATTACGCACTCTTTGCCTTATCCGTTCCGCGACTTCCTACAATCATCCGCGCAACGTATGACTTCCAACAAAATGGGATGGTATCCAGATATAGCAAGACCTTGTAACTCACCGCCTCTGTCCCGCGTATGCAATACACTTTCCTACGTCACAGCATCAGCATCCAAAATTATGAACGCACATAAGCTGCACAATGCTTACAATATGCTTAGAAGTGAACCACTGGTTGTCAGGCCTCAAAGCGCAGCTGCAAGATACAGTCCAATCAACGACCGCGTTTCAAGCCTTGAGGTGCCTTTCCACAAAAACACATGCATGTGACTTCACATATGGAACAGAGACAGCGGCTGGGTATGACAAGTGTTTATCCAAGTTCCTGCCACCGCCATACGACCGGATGAATAGCTACAGTGATAGCCAGCTTGCAACGTGTCCGGCAGCGCCAAGTTTCATCTGCAACAAATATCTTTCTTTCTGCTAGCTCCAATTCTGGCCGCCTACTCTCTACTATTATTAGTTTTTCTACTTTCACTACGAATTATCACCTTCCGTCAATATGATTAAAGATGGCAATGATTCCAACGCTACCATGGGGAAAATCTCCCGTGATCACGGTAGTTCCATCATCGGCCTTCTGTTAGACATTCAGAAAACCCGGACTCAACAGAGGAAAAGTCTCCAATTCGTCCGGGCGCTGGATTGTCTCAAACCAGATACACGTCAGAGAACTCGTCTATCTCGTGAGCAGATCCATGGGTTTAACTGTCCAAGATATGTCGCTTTATCATACACCTGGGAAAAATCCCAATTTGAGGATCCCACTTCTGGCCGCTACCAGGTCCAGTGCAGAGACCAACGCAGGAGCTTTCGCCCTTCACCGGTCCGGAACTGTGTTTTCGATCGTATTCTGAAGTACATGAAGAAAAACCATATTGAACTTCTGTGGATAGATAAACACAGTCTCCAACAAGCGATTTGCAAAAAGGCTGATTGTGAGCATTGGGAATGCAAGGAAAATCGCAAGGGTGTGGAAGTAATGGATCTTGTCTACAAATTCAGTGCACACCCGGTCGCCTTGCTCTCGACCCCTATCAGATTACGAACAGACATGAAAATTTTGAAGAAAGTCCTTAGTGGCGTCCTAGTTGCTAACGATCGGTCGAAGTCAGTGTTTCGAATCTCCGAACAGACAAACCGGGATGAGGTAGTCAGGGCGATTGCGCTACTCCACAAGCTGACCAGAGATCCTTGGTGGGAAAGAGGATGGATATTTCAAGAGAGTTACCGCGCTGGAAAAGCACTACGTCTGCTCATACCTCATTCGTCGAAGCTGCAACGTCTCAAACAATCCTTGGGCTTCGATCTGTTCGGCAACATACATGAAGAATTATGCATCAACGCTACTAAGTTCTCATACGAGACTACCAGACTCTGCTTGGCCTTTAATGAGATAAGGGATCCACCGCGTAAGAGCATAATGAAGATCAAAGACATTATCGAAACCGCTGGAAGGTACACACTTATCCTGGGGGAACACGAATCTATGTCGCCAACGATCTTGTCTCATGTTAATAAAAGGCGCATGAGGCCAAAGCGACACTGGAATCAACTTGCAATCGCTGCCAATTGTTGCCAGTATTCCATACGCGTGGATGTCCACAAGCTGAAGCGGGACAGAAAAAGCTTCAGTCTTTCAAAACTGGCTCTTTATCTGTTGAACGGTGAATTATTGCGCAACGATATACCTGTTGGTAATCCGTCAGAATTGACTGTATTGGAGTTTCTCTCGTCACAGTCTTTCAAGGGATTTTATGCTCCCATGAGTCAACGCAGCCTAACCTTTAACAAAGGATGTCGCTTCACTGATGTTAAACTCACGAAGAGCGGCGTGTTGACAAAAGGTCATTTATGGAAGCTTGGGAGAATAATTCAACCGGATGAGATTATACGACAGCCGTTGCGAGTTGAACCGCTGGTAGGGAGACTAGAAAGTAAAAAACACCTACGACTTGCCCAATTAGCAGGCACACTTGAAGCGTTTGGCTACGATGGTCTTGCGAGAAGAATCTGGAACTTCCTGAGTCGTGATGTCTCAAGAACTCGCTATTCTGGTTCCTTCAACAGGTTTGCAGACGTTTACATGAGACTGATGGCTTCCGAGCTCGTTAATGCAATTGACCTCAACATTCCATTGGCATTGGCTTGTATATTGCACCCTTCAGGGGAGCTTTCACCCTATCGAGCGATTTTCATATACGACGGCGACGGAGGTGATGATCACTCTGATGGATCGACTACGGAGTCCCAGTCTTCTCAACATGAGCCACCAATTGTCTTTACAGCATCTGCCCCGAGAAAAAAAGGTAACAAGGCCTATGGTAGTAATGATCTAGATCGACACGTGTCATTGGAAGTAGATATCGTCGGAACCCAGCAGTCTATTCCTCGTTTACAGACTAGGGCCTGGATACTAGGACTGTGTTTCTTTGAGGGTATTGAAAGAACTGAAGTTCTTTTTCCATGGCCCCCAGGCTTGGAAGCAATTACTCCATAGTCTTCGACAATGAAATAATTTAATTGGAGTCAAGATACCGACCTTGAACTTTGCACTTGCCACTGAACTAGAAAGGAAGAGCCGAAAATATTTTTCGCATTGTTGCGCTTGACTTGCTATTGAAGAAAGGTTGCTTACGTCGCCAGATAGTATAATATGATAGATAGCAGCATAGATGATAAAGTGTCATCCTCAACCACAATCTAGCTTGAGGAATCGACAAGTAAACAGTGTGTCTAAAGCCTTACTCTGAACCCTTGCCATGCGCCCAAGTTTGAGAGATGAAATAGAAGAAGTGGATTGGCCCCAGTCTACGGCGCTTAGAGCAGCGTCGGAATTGTTCAGCTCCAAGAAAGCCTTACTGTCACTCCTGCAGCCTTCTTTATCTCGATGCACGTGGTCTGCTGTGCGGGGTAGTGTTATCACTCATGCAGCCCGCGATAACGATCATACTTTTCTCTTTTGAAATCGCTTTATAAAGGCAGTATCGCTTCTCCCGCGTTGAGTAGTCGCTCCTTTCCTGCAGGAACGTTGACAACAGTCCTCATGGAAGTCATGACTATTTCTGACATACTTGAGCTCCATCCAGATGGCGATACGTTCTTGATACTGCGTCAATCTGACGGAATGTCTGCTGCCGACGGTTTCGAGGATCAATGGCCCAATGCCCTACCGACATATCAAACAGAAGAACCAGAGACCTACGACCCTGATGCGACGTCGATCATCCCGCAAGACGATGAGTTTGAGACAGGGAGCGATCACTCGTTACTCACTCAAGTTTAACCAGAACCTGCAATCCTACGTTTCAAGCTCTCTTCGGCAGTCCTGGTCGATACCTCGACCTATTTCAAAAAGGCCTTGTCCGAAAAATGGAACAAAACAGAGCCTGAGCCTGGCTACAAATGGACACTCGAGGAGACTTGTCGGGATGGGGAAGCATTTCTATTACTGATGAGAATACTGCATCATAAGACACGATCAGTTCCTCGTAAGATAGACCTTGAAATGTTGGCGAAAGTCGCTGTGCTAGTGGACTACTATGGTATTCATGAGGGAGTAGAGCCGTGGCCAGAAACATGGATATCAAACTCAACCTTCAGGGCCGTCGAGTCTCGTTACTCGAGAGCACTACTTCTCAAGATGATGATATCCTGGGTCTTTTGCAACAGGGGCACATTCCGTGACACCACTATGGTCGCCATTCGAACAAGTCAATGCCCCATAGATACACTGGGATTACCCATACCTAAAGCAGTTGTTGGTGAGTTAAGAAACATACACTGCGTTACCAAGGTTCTGACAAATAGAACAGACGCCATTGAAGACGTAAGAATATCCTCGATTCGTCGTTTAATCGAAGAAATCCAAAGGCTTCGGAAGAGTTTGAACTATGATGGGAATAAGAAGTATGGTCGGCATTGCTTGTTAATGCAACTCGGCTATATCGACCAAAGTCTGCATGAGATCAATCTGAGGCCACTGCCAAGCGAGCCTTACCGCGGTATTAGTCTCGAGAACTTGAAGAAGTCTTTTGATAAGCTTGATAACTCGATCAAATGTAGTTGCTGGAGTTGGAGTTTGAGTCTGAACCACCTGCAAGAGCTAAGGCTTATCTTGCAGGGCATGCTGCAAGCGGTCTTCAGAGACTCTGAAGATGGTGTTGGCATATCGCAGTTTGAGGATGTCTGACAGCAGATGTAGAATGGTAGTAAGAAGTGCGCTATTGTAAGGAGAGCTCTGCAACGATGGCAATATTCGGAAACCTAACATAGATCTTTAGCTAATTAACCTACTGGGAAACTAACGAATTACAATCCCAGCTTAGCGCTAATATCTTGTACGTCTATTATCGCTCCCGTGGGAAATTACGATTATACCCCTGAGATTTACCTATCTGAGAGTAGCTCCTCAGCTAATCCTCCAAACCATTGATTGTAGCGCACACTAGAGGCAAATATTTCAGGTGTGGCGTTGATTCTTTTCTCAGCTCAACTACTCATTACCCGTAAATAAAACCTAGATGCCCATCTCCAAATGCTCTGGAACCTCTTTTTCTCAGGTTTGTATACCAAATTTGTCTTTTACTCAGCACTGCCCATTTGCTATTTCTTGTCGCCATGGCTCGTCATAGAATTCTCGCTATTCTGGCGGCCACTGTCCTCAGTGTTGGTGTCAATGCTGGGCCTTGCAAGCCATACTCGTCCGTGGCTTCATCCTCCGTGATTGCTGTCGAGACCACTGCTACAACCCACGAGGCTGTATCATCGACAACAACTGCCGGCATCACTGATACCACCGACGTGCTTGAAACCACTGTCACTGGCTCTACTACGGGCTTCACGGAGACTACCAATACTTTTGAGACGACTGTAACAGAGACAACGACACATACTATGGGTACAACTGATGCTTTCGAGAGTACCATCACCGAATCAGCGAGCGAGACGAGCGCCGAGACGAGCGCAAGTTCTGAGCCCACTACCACTGCTGATGCCGGACCCGGTCCTTGCGTTGAGACTCAAATCCTCGTCAACCCCAGCTTTGATGACAACAACAATGGATCACCATGGGTCCTTGGTAATGGAGTCACTGTCTCCCAAATCAACCCCCGCTCGGAACCCAACTTCCTGTATGTTCAAGATCCCATAACCGAGTATCTGACACTGACCATCCTGTGAATTAGCTACAACACGATGACCCAAGCCCGTAAAACCACCACTTTCTCGCAATATCTACCCGCCCTTGGTCCACACTTGTATAGACTGGACTACTATTTCAACCTGCAAACCGCCATTAACGGCCGCGGCTTTTCCTGCCAAGTGACTCCTATTATCGACGGCCAGACCCTCTCCTCTAGTGCAACCCTCACCGACAGCGGCCCGTACGGGTTCAGGCTCTCGAGCCAATATTTCACCGCTCAGTATCAGGACGAGTCTGCTATGCTGACTATTTCAGTACAATGTCAAGGCTCCTTCAACACTATTATCCTTGGTGTTGACGATTTCTCACTCATACGCACTTGCGGTAACTAGGGTTAGTGGGACAGCGGGAATGCGGCTACAAGATCAGGCCATTTCTTGTTAGCAATTTTCATACTGTATATAATTAAATTGTATACGCGTTCTTTTCAACTCCAGGTATAATATCTCCAAGGTAGAATAATTTTATATTATTACACTCTTTCTACTTTATGAGTATGTATGAGATAACTGCATGCTATGGATATCTATGCTTGTCACAACAAAATTAGGGTCCTCCGATGCGATAGGTATGGACTCACAAACTGTAAACTGCTCTGCATTGGAGTTATGTTGATGGCATTATGGGATATAGTCCAAAAGTAGCAAAGTGATTGCCGCGTCTATTAAAAGTGAAGAGTTGAGTTTACTCTTCTAGCATTTAATGCTAGCGACACATTCAGCCTCGCAGCCTCGCAGCCTCGCAGCCTCGCAGTATGCCTTGGTGCCTAAAGTACAAGACTTTTGTTATTGCCTAAAAGATCTAGTATTTAATTTCAAGCAAATGTATTACAAGTCTGCATCAGAACTTACCTTCTTTTCGCCCCTTTATCGCATTCTTAAATCATTGTATATTTGGCGCCGCCATATGATAAGAACACCTGAGTAGATAAGTTTAATTCACAACGTAAGTTACAAGTCTTCTCTGTTAAGAGCTTTTCTCTCAGCAAATCCCGGCTTTCAGAACTATATATTCGTAAGCTTACCCAACTAGCAGAACCCACGTTATTTAGCCAGATGTCGTCTCTCTATGCCAACTTAAAAGTATCAGGGAGCCAGATTAGGCTGTTGAATATCTTATCGACTGAGCCAAAGATATCTTGCAAGCTAGAAGTCACTGAGCTTGACAGACAGACGAAGTTCAATGCACTATCCTATGTTTGGGGGGATCCTGAAATCACCGAGACTATATTTGTGAACGGTGATAAAGTCCAGGTGACCAAAAATTTGGCCTCAGCTTTGAGATACACTCCTCGTCATCTTAAAGAATCAAAACACGCAGCCGGTAGAAAACTGTGGGTAGATGCTGTTTGCATCAACCAAATTGACGACGCTGAGAAGAGCAACCAAGTTGCCATGATGGGAAGAATTTACTCGCAGAGCGGAGCTGTTCTCTGTTGGTTGGGATTACCTACCGACCCATTATTCGCTGCGATAGACGCCATGGAAATTGTGGCTTATGAAAGATATGTCAATGGAACATACACGAGAAATCATGAAAATTATCATAGCCTCGTTGGCTGCATCGAGCAGTTACAAATTTGTTTAGAAAGCGTCAAGAGAACTGATGCTATTAGGCATCTTCGGGTTATTGACGAATCATGCGCGGAGGTCAGCGTGGTCGGGGATGTGGGGCTTTATGCACTTGCAAACGCTCTCCAGCATGCCACTGTTGTCATATACGATTTGCTGCACGGATCTTATGGTACAGAACTGAGAATTTGCCAAAAGAACCTTTCGGGTATATTTCACAATATCAGAAATTGGCATGACCAGCTCCGACAATGTACCTGCAAACTGGATTCCAGTTTGTTGAAATACTCCCATCGCGTGGATTTTCTCTTGGCCCTATTATCTTTCAGAATGAACAGGTTCCGGGAAATAGTTCAAGACTATCTTTTGCAAGCACTTTGTGATGAGGGATACCGCAATGTATGCTGGCTTCAGAAATATCCGTGGCTCTGCGAAGTTAAAGGAGCTGTAGGTAAGTCCCATGAGACTCCCGCTCAAGCTCTTTTCGAAGTTCCGTACTGGAGCCGCATATGGATACGACAAGAAATCATTCTCGCGAAACACCCCGTTTTTGTTTGTGGACCTCGATCATTCTCAATCGAAACGTTAGAATCCTTTTCAGCTTGGGTTGATTGGATCCAGGATCCACCAAGCTTCGAATTAATCAAGAAGGTGGGGCTAAGTAAGTTAGTGGTATTGGCATATCAGCGAATTCGGAAACTACTCCATCATATCGTTGCCAGTCGCCAGGACATAGGGGGTACAGGCAGTCATTGGTTGGGAACCAGCGACATCAAATTTAACATCTGGTATGAATCGTCAGACGCCCGTGCAACAAATCCCAAGGATTATTATTACGGCTTTCTTGGTCTTACGGATCTCAAACTCACCCCCGATTATAGCCCGAACAAGACTCTGGGACTCATCAGTCGTGATTTTATGCATGAATATCTCAAAGCTTCTGGTGATGAGCCCCTGTCCAATAAACCATTGGGGGGGTCTTTGGGCCTTCTCATGTTTGCTGGAGTTGGGTACGGCTGGGACGCTGACCTGGATATGCCATCATGGGGACCGAATTTTCCGGGACAGGCATTAGCAAAGCCATCCTCTAGGGGACAAGCAGATGCAGTGGTTATCACAGATTCAATTGGGTTTGGGAGCGTCTTCAAAACAGCATCCGACGCGAAAATAACCGGTCCCGATATGGGGGTTTCAGTGATTGTTCTGGATTACATCGAAAATATAGGCCCGAGGGTCTCCGACTACGGTACAACTGAACTACTTCATCCAGAAGGCTTGCCAATTACTTGGGCCTTTGACTTCGCACTACGCCGAAGGAGTTATGTGTCAGGAGGCCACCCTCTAACCGCTTTGCACACTCTTCTCGAGCCTTCTGCTGAGCGTGAAAATACACTAGCTGATATGGCCATTGAAAAATCTTTAGAATTTTTCAAGTTCCTGGCTCGTTATGGCCGTATACTTCCTGACAGCAAGTTACCTCCCAAAGTGGCTCGGGCACGTTTGTGCTACATACAGGATTATTTTGCGCGGGTTCCAGTAAGCAAGTCTCTCCCCTACTTTCCACTATTACTTACTTCCCAAGGATCCTGCCGATGAAGTAGATGAGGACCAAGTCGAAAAGGAAGTGAAATACTCAGAAACCCTTCAATCACAGTCTAAGCCCTATAATCATTCTATAGCAAGCACAAGAAAGGGCTATATTGGGAGGTTTCCTCCGAAGATACAGGAGGGAGACTTGATATGCGTTCTGAACGGGCTCGACCAAGTAGCCGTGATACGACAGACGGGGAAGCATTACCAGTTTGTCGGAACCTGTTTTGTTGTAGGAATGAGACGAAGCAAACATATTCAGTCATTAATTAACCTTTATAACCTCGATGCTAGGAAGGTTACTTTGAGATAGGCGAGATATAGTGCAATTGGCTGTATCTAGTATTAATAAATGCTACTACTTGGAATTAATTAAATTTTTAACCAGGCTATATAGTATTAAGTGAAAGCCTTACCCTAGGAACATATTATGTTTTCACTTGATTATAGTATACGTAACTGTGCCTCTTCCTCATTTGACCTATCTCTTACGATAATACCAAAAAAATAAAAAAATAAAAGAAACTTGTGGAAGGACTTGTTATATTACAATAGTATTCACTCTCATGATCAACTTTATATATGGACTGATCGATTTCACAGCTCCGCATCATGTATAGTCGACTAGAAGCGTCGACAGGAAACTATAGGTCATCTTACCCTACTTCATGATTGAGTTATTTGTAGTGACTGTCTCGTGGCCCCTGGTCATTTAGCTTCGTCTTCCTTCAGCTAGTGTTAAGCTAAGGTTGAGTTATATCAGGAGACACGATGGAAATTTACCGATTCTCGTATTGGGTGACACAAACCTGCACAATTTATAGCATGATAGAGATAGTACTGATTCAACGTTAAACCTTCGGTTTTTATTACCAAACGATGTCTTATACAAATCTAATGATCGGATATGCACGCTCTCCCGTTATGTGCTAATAATGACGACGTATACTCTAGTACCGAGACTCCACCCGGGAAAGGCTCCCGATGTCAAGCCAAGGGCGCATCTGACAATAAGATAGAATATATTAAATAAGAGCACTGCTTCCTTCGAGACGGGACCAAAGATAATACGAATCAATTGCAGACAAAATGAGTCAAACCTCAGTCGAATTGCGGCAAGACATTGCCCCAGAGGGCGGAACCTTGGAACAAGATGAAGGACTCGAGCTCGTAGGTACCAATGAATTATCTTCACTACCACCCGTTGATGGCGGTAAAGATGCATGGCTATTCTTGGCAGCTTCATACATGATTGAGTGCTTCACTTGGGGCAAGTCATACTTATACCTCTATCAGTCTCTATATTAATCGGTGTCTAGGCTTCCCTTTTGCTTTTGGCGTCTTTCAGGATTACTACAGTACCAATGCGCCATTCGAAGGATCATCAGCCATTGCCGTGATCGGTACATGTGCCATGGTACGTACTCCAAAGTACACCCATCAATCTTCCACTCACCATATTTAGGGAATAATGTATCTTGGTCTCCCCTTCGTAATGGGTATTCAACGCCTCTACCCTAAACAAAGCCGCTGGTCACCCATCATTGGCGTCATCATAATGTGCATCGCACTCGCATTAAGTTCTTTCTCAACAAATACCACTCATCTCATTCTTACCCAAGGTATACTCTACGCTATAGGCGGTTCGATATCTTACTGCCCGTGTATGCTATACCTGGACCAGTGGTTCGTCAAGAAGAAGGGTTTCGCGTATGGAATCATGTGGTCTGGCACCGGTCTGGCTGGTTTTGCCTTACCACTACTCTTTGAGAAATTCCTTCACCAGTATGGGTTTCGCACGACGTTGAGAATCTGGTCTGTTTCGCTTTTCGTATTTACGCTGCCGTTGGCGTATTTCATCAAGCCCCGTCTTCCGTATTCTGCGACGAGACATATTAATCCTCTCAATTTGGGCTTTGCTCTCCGACGAAACTTCATGCTTCACCAGCTGGCGAATATTGCTCAAGCGTTGGGATTTTTCCTGCCTGGCATTTATCTTCCGTCATATGCGAGAACAGCACTTGGTGCGGGGACGTTTCAATCGGCGTTGACGGTTCTGCTCATCAATGTTTCTTCTGTATTTGGCTGTGTCGCTATGGGTGCACTTACAGATCGCCTGCACGTTACGAACTGCTTCATGATATCGGCGATCGGAGCGACTCTCAGCACATTTCTTCTCTGGGGTTTCTCGACAAATCTACCTGTGCTGTACGTTTACTGCGTTGCCTACGGCATCTTTGCAGGCTCATACACTACTGCATGGACAGGGATTATGCACATGGTATCTTCAGCTCCAGTTAGCGGGAGCAGCGGAACATCATTTGATCCGGCCATGGTATTGGGCGTTTTAAGTGCAGGACGGGGAATTGGGAACATCGCATCTGGACCACTCAGTGGTGTGCTGATTAAAGGGATGCCGTGGCAGGGTCAAGTGGGTGGTGGATACGGGACGGGATATGGTTCGCTGATTGTTTTTACGGGAGCAACGGCTTTGGCGAGTGGCGCGACATTTGTGTTTAGACGGGTTGGATGGATATGATATGATGGGCCTGAATGTGTGAGTGAGAGATGAGATGTTTCGATGGGGACATGCATCATGTATGTTTCAAGATCGGGTAGAGTTTGACCGAGGAGTAATACAAATCTATGTATAAACTAGGTAAACTAAGCCCAAAAGAAATTATAACGATTCAGGTTTGGGTACAACATGACTCTCTCGGCCGATGGAAATCGGGAGACAAAACCCAGGAGTTTATTAGAGAAAAACCAGGAATTCAGAATTGACCTAAATATCCAATGGCAGTGTTTCCCATGACACGCTTAGCCTCGTTTGACACGCGACTAAAATAAATAAGAGGAGACGACTCGCGGTACATGCGAGTCCCGGGATGGAAAAAATGGGGTTGGATGGTGATTACATGCTTATGACTGCATTCTTACGTGAGTCTTTCGGTGAGAAAACCCAACTCAACTCAACTCGACTCAGGAAAGGAGAGAAAAACATTCTAGACTGCGGTCTTTTTTTCAGTTGGCCTCAACGAGATCTGAGAGATATTAATGATTATTCGACATCTGGTCTCAATTTAGACTAAAACTTGTCGGTACTTAATAGCTCATTACATGCTATGTAGCCTTTTCTCTTTTCCCGGGTATTTATGTCTTGTCTCTTTTCTCCTTTTTTTGTACCAGGATTTCAAATCCCGCCTTTGTTGGCAAAGGAAAAAAACAAAACAAGAGACTCCATATCTATTATTATCATTTTATATCTTATACATATCACATACTAAAACCGTCAATATGGCATGCACAAGCAACGACTCTGATCACACAACATCCACGACCCGTGATCAAGATCACGAAACGGCAAATGAAGAACTCAAATTAAAGATCCGCTATTTGAGTAGTGAGATACAGTTGATGCAATCTCTTCTCGATAACCACAAACACTGCACCAAATACCGCCAGAATACTTCAACAATGGACTCAAAAGCTTCAAAGACACAATCTGTCAAATGTCCAGCATAACAACATACAAAAACACCCTCACGACAAATGACGCACACGGAATGTTATCTTTATCGAAGGAGATGAAAGGGGACAAAGACTGGTTTCAGCCTGGTGCTGACTTAGAGTAGTGGTGCATATGGACCTCACCCGGTGGTAGGGAAACGCCCCGGGGCAGTTAACTTAATCTGACAGTGGCAAACGGGAAAAGGAAGGGGCTGGGCTGAAAAAAGATAAGATTGGGAAATGCATTTTGAAAGATCGGCTGGATCGATGAAATTTGGAATTATTGGGATGCGATGATACCTCAGGTTAACATATGGAACTTGCAATGGTTATTAGACGGTGCAAGTAGGTGACAGCCACTTTCAAGTGTGCATAACAGAGGAAGATAAATTTTTAATAAATTCAATATTTTCTCATTCTCATTGTGGCCTCTACTTCCTCTCATTCGGGTTCAGTTCGCAGAATTACAAGGTATGCAGATCAAACTGCATAATCAAAGATTCATGTCCCACCAGATCTGGAGTCCACACTTTCTTGGCATTTGGGCAAGATCGTCGATGAGAAAAGGGATCTGGTCATTCGGAAGCGCCGGGCCTTCTCATTGGATGATCGGTTTTATGACAGGTCAGAGTTGTGCTGAGAGTAGAACAGGGGATCGATCAGATGGAGGCGTATCGATTGAGTGGCATTTTGTACACAATATGGGGCAATATGTATAGACTATCATATCGATCGCTGGAAATTGCATCGATGATAAGGGGTTCGAATTATGTATCGATGGATGTGTATGGTGTGGGAGGTCAAGTCATTCAGGTTTACATCGGGACTTCGGCACCCCCGAACAGGTTTTGGATGTTAGCCTCTGTGTGTACAAATTCTCAACTCGTCATAAATCAGATCTGGGTATTTGTAATGTCTGACTATATAGCATTCTCAAGACACCAGCAGAGCGCGTTAGGCTTCTTCGGGTTTAGCAAAATCCACACAAAGCTGGAGTAGAACAAACCGAATGCTGTTGAGATGTATCTCAGTATGAGGTTATGATAGGGTTGACACATCCAAATTCATCTTGTGATTACCTATCTCACCTAGGCATAGCATTCTCATATGATATGAGATATACTGATAGGATATGCTTAACAGAATTAAAGTTCATTCTTGAGATATTACAGCTTTGTGGCACCGCCTATCGTTTCGACTTGTCGAATTATTTTAGAAGCAGATAATGACAATGGTCTCTATAAAGACAGATGTAGATTGGAACATATTCTTGTCAGTATTTTGGGGCATTGTGGTACCCCTAACGCGTTGGGTGCAGCAATCGTCATGACTCTCATACGCTTCAAATGATATTCGCCCTTTTGATCCATGTCTCGTGATATACAATCCGCTAATCCCACAAATCTATATAATCAAAATCGGAGTCTCGCTACTCACAATCTCAGTCCACCTCCTCGTACTCTGCATACTCCAAATTGTGCTCAACGCCTTGACCGCAACAGGAATACTCCCAAAGTTGGTCACACTATACAGGTCCGCTAGTCTACTCGAAAAGAACTCCCTATGCTCTGGCAGGATACTTTCGGCGGCCGCAACAAAGTACGTCCAGACAAGCGCATGCACGCCTTTGGTCTTGGAATCAAGGTTGAGTACCTTTTGGCGCAACTGCTCGACTAGATGGATAGATTCATCGTCGGTGAGAGATGATTCGGCACGTCGTCGATAGATGCTGCAGGCGTCGAAAATGGCGGAGCGGATTACCTCGATGTTGGGTACGTGCTCTGAGTCTGGAGGTAACTCGGGACAGGAGAGGAAGTCGAGGTATGCTTCTGGACCGGTAAGAACCGTGAGGCCTTTTGATTCATTGGCTAGAGGCACGCCAAAGAGTTGGAACCTTGATCGCAAGGTTAGAAATGCGCCCGAGAAATGATTGGTGGGGTATCCTTACATCTTAACCTGCTGAAGAAAGAATTCCTTCAGACTAGATGGCAGCATCGTTATCCAATCCGGATAAGAAGTAAGACAATTCAACATTTCGAGAAGATAAGAATAGTTATCCGCTCCTGTAATCGTTTCTCCAACAAGTAGTACTAAAATGGTGGCAAGGATGTACGGGTTGAAAAGCTGTTCCGGACTCAGTTGTAGGGAGTCACGCCGTAGTTTCTGAACAATTGCTTGATGGCCTGTCTCCGCGATGTGTTGTAATCTAGGGTCTCTCTGACCTAGGTGAAATGCTGATACGACAGAGACGGCCTGTGCGAGGTTATCGTCATGGCAGGCGAGTGGTAGTATCACGTCGCGGTACCCATTGCTATTTGAGTCGAGGACTACCATATGTGAGGCTATTATTTCGGAGACTGATGTCTGTTAGAAAAGGGCATTTGGGGCGGGGTGTATGCTGAAACATACAGTGGCTGAACATCTTCCTCGTCTGAGTACTCGCCACAGCGTTGAGAGCAGGATGGATAGTTATTCGATGCGCATACGGCACAATGACCCCCGAACTTGAGTCGAAAGAATCATCAGACGAAGGAGAGGCCGCGTCATCAGAAGAGCCGGAGTCTGTGTGGTGGGAAGTGGTAGGACTTTCAGGAGAACCCCTCTTCCGTACGCGATCCTTCCTGACGCGCTTTCCAGGTTCAACCCATCGAAAGCTCTTTTCAGGTTGATTAGGATTGGGTTGAGGTGTTGTAGAGGAATTCAAAGTCAAGGTTAGTAGGTTTGCTGGCGTGGGGCTGCTGCCAACGGCCATGTGGCTGCTGAAGCGACACCGGAGACCCTGCCCAGAGCACGAGATGCCCTTCTTTTGACATTTGAGACATTCTGGTTCGGTCTTGTCACACTTGAGACGCCTTTTGCAGCATTCGTAGCAACCTATGAGAGTCAGTATAATTAGTTGTGAGATATATTAGAGTTAAGGTAAGGTTACCGTTATTCCTCTTGGCAAGCGACATATTTCGTTTTGATAGGAAGAGATACGATATGAAAGAGGATCTGACTCTCGTTTTTTTACCCTTTCTGGTCACCAGAGTATCTTTGCGGCGGAGCGGAGTTCGGAGCGGAAACAATATGTTTCTTATATCGTCGTGCCTCTTGTTTTGCAATTCGCAAAGCACGACGTCGGTGGTTTCCTATATCTGATGATGAAAGGTACGCAGTGCGGGATGAAAAATGCGCATAGAAGGAAGTGGGTTGTGCTGCCTGTGGTATCGGTATAAAGTTTGGGTGACAGGGGAAGCGCTAGTGGCTGCGGCCGGCCTGATAATTTTCAGGTCTAGAAGTTCTAGATCTACAACTGCCACACCAAGTGACACAGAATGATGTCCGGAAAACTGACAAATGTTACCGAATTAACTCCTGGTTGAGAGACTAAGTCGTAATGTTGTATTTTAAATTGTTTTTTGCTGTCTTTTTAGGGACTAGATACCGTTGGCCATAGCACATGCCAACATCACTAACTCGTTAACTTACTAACTCACTGTGCTCACTATCCTTGTCGCTCCGACATCTAACATAGGCTCAATATCAACAACATCCACGGCACATAAGCCATGGCGTAGATTAGCAATTGATGACAATTCACACTAGAAGCCAAATCGAAGGAAAAGAACGATCGATTTACCTTCCCGCGTCATCCTCATGCTCTAAGCCAACGGGATTTGCGAATTCAACAGCCCGTTTGTTGATGGCTTTTCCTTCAGCCGCAAACTAGACTCAGTGAGGCAATTCAGATCAAGACACCCAATCAGACAACTCGGGACTTCCGGTACAATTTTATTTGCTACATACCTCTCTGTCCTATAGCATCATCTCTCCCTCCCCCTTACAGTAGATTTCCGCGGAGAGGGATCTAATCTCTTCGCCCTAGATCTTGGAACTGGAGGCTGCAACCTTCGTGCCGTCCGGGGAACATGCACCGTTGAGGAAAGGTTCGGTTTTTGATGTGCCGACGACCAGGAACGCCATGTCTCTGGAAATAAATAGACTGGAATCTTGCTATTGGCGGCCCAACCGGATACGTTTCCCAGATTGCTGGGTTCAGCGCTTAGTTTACCACCCTGCTGGGTTTGAATGATCGTCGTCTTTGGGCGACTCATTAAACCTCAAAACATTATTCCCTCGGCCGGTTCCGACCACTACTGGCTTGAGACTCTAGACTACGAACCTATTGCGGTGAGAGTTTAGGCCCCGTGGGGAGCTCTGGTTCTCGGAACAGGAACCCGGGGGATTAAGTTGGGGCTTGAAGGTATAGGGTCAGTCTGGGGGTGGCGGATTAAGTCGGTGATGCATAGAAGTCAGCCTTGTTCTCAAAGCAGACACAGAAAATCAAGAGTAAGAATTCTGCTAAGTGTATCTAGTTACTGTCAGGCCATCAAGGTCGTGATACTTATATTTGGTGGGAGTTTGTGTGTTGCTTTGTTGAGAGTTTGGACCGAAAGAAGATAGTCTGCTAAGCTGTTCATGCTTTCTGATCGAAGAGTTCATGCAGATTGCTTTAGTTGTGCCACCTATCGTCGTCCATTCCCATTCTGCCCATGTCCAAGACAACTCAGCATGGTCTCCATGATCGGCAAACAGATACTCCATTTTCAATCTTCAAAGATGTGTTATTCCAAGATAACAATCCACTCACTCATTCGCAGAAATAACCCGGCTATAAAATGGTTATCTCCATCTCCACTCAAACAACACGATTCTACCCGCTTATCGCAACAAAACATCCACCAACATCATCCTCGGGCGACTGTCACCCGAACCGAGATTTTACGAGAATTTTTTCAGCGGGTACTCAGTCGCTTCACCTGTCTATTCCCGGCGGTAAGTTATAAGAAAGAAGCGGTATCGGTGGACGCACTTGTCACGTCACGTTGTATTTTCTCGCGATAACATGATCCGACTCGGGAAAAGATTTTTTTTTTCGTTTATTTATTTGTTAATCATAATTACCCCAAAATTTGCTGAATGCTTCAATTACTGTGAAAATGGCTGTGAAAACTACTCAATTCGACGACTCGAATCTCGAGACCATGACGTGAGTGCGAACTTCACAGCAATAATCTGACAAGATTTCTAACACGATCCAGTCGAACAGGGACTCTTCGTCGCGAAGGAACCCGCTCGGAGATGCAAGATCTCGAAATCATCGCCTCAGCAGGTGCTTCTTTCCGTCCAGGCGACATACCTCCTCCTCCCGATGGCGGCCTTCATGCCTGGACACAAGTCGCCATGGGCTGGATCGTCATCTTCGCAACATGGGGCTACGTGAATTCCTTTGGTAGTTTCCAGGCGCACTACACCTCCACACTTCCCCAAACGCCGTTCCAGATTTCGTGGATCGGGTCAATCCAGGTCTGGTTTACTTTCTTTGGCAGTGCCTTTTCCGGAAGATTGTTAGACGCTGGATTTTGGATACCTACCTTCTTGGTAGGTTCCACACTGCAGCTTTTGGGCATTTTCATGATGAGTTTGTCTACGTCCTACTGGCATCTGATGATCACGCAGGGCGTGGTGACGGGTATCGGAGGAGGAATCATCTTCGCACCTTCGCTTGCGCTGGTGGCGACATACTTTGAGAAGAGAAGAGGTATAGCCATTGGCCTCGTCACAACAGGGAACTCTCTCGGTGGCACTGTTTATCCTCTCGTTGTACGAACACTACTCCCGGCAATTGGATTCTCATGGACCTCGAGGGTGCTGGGGTTTATTAACCTGGTCGGCTTTGCTCTTGTGGCTGTTTTTATGAGGCCTAGACTTCCACCGAGACAGACGGGACCTATTATTGACTGGTCGGCGTTTAAGGATGTGCTGTATGTTTCGTATGTGAGCGGATTGTTCTTTTTTGTGTGGTCTGTTTACTACACCTTTTACTATGTGAGTTACTCCGTTCTAGAGACAGAGAATGTGTGTACTAATGGTAATAGCTTGCTTCGTTTGGACAAGAAGAAGTCGGCATGTCATTTTCTGATTCGTCGATTCTTACCACCATCATCAATGCCGTCGGTCTTCCAACTCGAGTTTTGATCCCCTTCGTCGCCGATAGAATTGGTCCGTTGAATACAATCGCACCAGCTGGACTGTGCGTAGCTATCGTTGCATATACGTGGCTGGCGGTCCACAACGTGGCAGGGGTATATGTCTTCTCCATATTCTACGGCATCGCATCAGGAGCTTTTCAGAGTCTTATGCCAACTGGTGTTGCCAGTATCACCAAAAGGCTTGACACTATTGGCACGAGAATGGGCATGTGCTTTAGTCTTATTTCCTTCGCAGGTCTGTCTGGTCCGCCTATTGGAGGTTTACTACAGTCGAAGAGTCTTGCTGGGGCACACGTTTGGGCTGCTCTTTCGAGTTCACTTGCGTTTGTCCTCTTGGTTTTGGCCCGGGTATTGAAAGTAGGATGGAAGGTCAAGACTAGATGTTAATCCCCCGCGCCTAGCTACTTGGCGATATAATGTTTAATCAAAGTCATAGAACTTCCACTCTGCCTTGAAATCTTGTGAAAGCTCTTCATTGAGAATCAACGCCTTGACCATCTCAATGGGTAAACCGCCAGTCCTCAGAATTGCATCGTGATACTCCTTCTGCGTCATCTTTCCACTGTCAACAGCCATCTCTCTCAACTTCCACAACTGGAGAGCACCAAGCATGTATCCAGCTTGATACAAAGGAGAGTAGGTCCCCTCGACAGATCGTCTAACCTCACCCTCTGCGTTACTCCTCTCATGACTTATCCGCTCAACGAGGAGATCCACCGCTTCTTGAGCCGTCATCTCACCTAGATGGAACTTCAAAGAGAAGATAATACGTAGACAGCGATGCATACGCCACCAAAGCGCACCAATTCGATTCTCAGGCGAATGATGGAAATCATCTCTATCGTAAAACAGAAACTCCCAATACAAAGCCCACCCCTCTACGAAAAAGGGCGTATTGAAGATTTGCTTGCGGTGCGAGTTATACCGATCGGCCATGTAGAGCTGCAATCTATGACCCGGAAACATCTCGTGGAACGCTGTAGCTTTGGCAAAATGTTTGTTGTTACCGCGCATAACCATGAGTTTGAGATCATGTTCCATCGAAGTAACAGGGTACGAAACCTGGATCGTCGGACCGCCGAGAAAAAACGGTGACACCTTTTGACGTTCTGCATCGATCATCGTCATGCGCCACGTTGAGTTGGCGAGAGGTGGGATGGTGACGAGATCGCGTTCTGTAACGAAGAGACTTCCTTCGACGACTAGGCTGCGTACATATTCCGTTTGTTTTCCTGGGTCGACGTAGTCATTCTTTACGTGCTCGAGGGCTTTCTTCCACTCTTTTCCGTAACCTAGAGCCTCGGATTGTTTGATCATCTCTTTTTCGCACCATTTAAACTCTTGGTTACCAATTTCGATTAGCTCTTCCGGTGTGTAGGGGATCATTTCTGCTTCGAGTTCAACTTCTAGGCCTTTGCGACCGATGGGCTCTCCCACGATAACGTCTTGTCCGTCTTTTTGGTTCATCCCTGCGAGCTCGGTTTTAACGACGGTGAGATACTTTGTCAGGGTCGAGTTGGCGGCTTGCCAGGGAGTAGTAGCCCAAAAGTCAAAGAGGGGATCGTAAGCTGAGTAAAAGGTAAACCATTCAGCTAAACTGTCGAGGAGGGTGGTAATAGCTTTTGTAGCGAGGTAGCCGGTTGTTTCGGTAACGTTGAAGCCACCATCTTGAACTTTGGTTTGGACGCTAGAGATAGACTTTGTAATGTTGTTCAAAAGACCAGCTGTTTCTTTAGCTTTCATCGGCTCAACATCTTGTCTCGCTTCAAGAAGTCCAACGAGATCATCCGCAAAAGGAATCAGTGGCTCGTAACCTTTCTTTGACGTCTTTTGAAGATCGAGATTGTTCAGCTGGCGGGTATGATACGTGTTGAGCATGATATAGTCCACTCTGCTCTCCTGATCCAGACCCTCAAAGTCAATTCCATCGAGGAGATCTTGCTCGCTTTTGTGGTAGTCTTCTAGTGCTTTGAAGCGGCGAGATGCAAAGTCGATATTATAGAACTCGTTCAGTTCGCCGAGGTCTGCTTCCGTGCGTATGACATGGTCTGCAATGGATACATTGAATGAATTGCCACCCAGTGCTAATATGCCTAGTGAGGCGCTCAAGTGGCTGCCCGCCGCAGCCAAAGACATAGTGAGAGGTTTTTCAGCGTGGTCGTGAATGATGAAGTCGGTGGGTAGAAAAGACTTCATATTAAAGGCTTATCAGCAGACGAGAAGTACACACACTTTTATACTTGCCTAGATACCATAGTTAACTCTGTTTCAGTATCGGTCACTCAACCCGTACATCGGAATCATCGTCCGCAATGTAGATCGGTGCGACAATCCGCCTCTTGTGAGATGAAGCAGGGTTCCCCGCTCAACGATATCTAGGCACTTTTGACAAATATCCAGTCATACAAGGATGCAGATAAACTCTTTTGGGTAGGTGAGTTTGTTTCGTACGTCATTGAGAACAGTCTTGGGGGATTATATGGTGTTGTAATCCCCACAGGAAACGTTGCATAGCATAGCCGAGGCGAGTCGAGGGACAAGGTCGACCTATCTTGACATTGTGCGATGCTATACTTGGAGGCTGTGGACTTTGCCGCGGGGAAGTTGGGCCTGAATTGGGATATATGGACTTTTCCGATGGAATGTTTGGCACAGATAAGCCCGACATCTGCTGCTTGCGAAAGGCATTAGTTACCTGTAAGCTGTAATTCGATATTCCTGTAGGGTGATCCTCCTTACTGCCATTAATGAACTAATATGTCCATAGCCTTGATCCTCGATTTAAGCATAAGTCTGAATCAGACCCCATTGGCTTCCCCGACCTTCGAACCTCGTATTTTAGGCAGAAGTGCAGATCAGATCATCCGACGGGTGTCCGCGGTATATCAAGTGTTCCGTGACCTGATTTTACTTCCGAACCCTTAAACCTCATCCATACTAACTACAACCATGGCGGTTGACAACCCCTTCTCAGTCTTCCCAAGGGAAATCAGAGATCTTATCTACACTTATGTCCTAGAAGACATACAATGGACTGATGCTCTACTATACAATACAGCTTACAACAAAAATACCACACCTCTTCTCTACCTTAACGAAACCATCGCGAAAGATGTTCAACATCTACTATATAAATACAAAAACCACCACATGGTCATCCCAGTACTTAATCCGACCGAATACGAAACCTCAGAAGGGTTCGCACTGCTAGTCAGACAATGTTCACGAAGGATGAAACAGTCCACAAGTAGACTCATCATCGGAACATCTCGGTTCTTGGAGTTCCACCACATTCTCGGGCTTGATTTTACAAACATACATGATGGAACGTCTGCAGAAGATTGGATTCATAAGTTTTGTGGTCTTGGAGGTCATGAGCCTCTGGCTAAGAAGCTCATCGACGAATTAATTTCACTACGCCCGGAGTTGCCGAATGTCAGAGTTATTGAGTTCAAATTCTTCAATGGATTTCGTCTCGTTGTGCGTATGCACTGGCAGAAGTACTTTATGGAGCTTCGTGCTGCGTGGCCCGAAATCTCAATTGAGGTTAATTATCTTGATGCTTTTACCAGCCCGTATGACATTCAAGAATTCTTACATCTTTGTCTTCCTGAATATTATTGATATTGTGTTATCATATTTGTAGGAAAGGACAAATTGTCATAGTTAGGGTGAAATGATCTTTATCAGGACAAAATATTTTTATTTCAAGACTTGAAACTGTGTCCAGTTCATATGAGATCATGCAAACACGGGCTATCCTCCTTATGAATTCGAAGCGCTGGAATAGGGTAAAGTGGAACATAGCCGGATTGACATTGATAACCCGGGTATGAATACCGGCTATCCATGAAGTGGATTGTATGCTGCAGTAGTGAACTACACCACTCACTTGTTTATCTTGAACGCAATATTGGCCACGGGACGTGTGGGCATGCTGTATTTGGCCTACAGCAGACTAACGTCGCCCCGAAGTCCCTAGCTGGACGCTTTTACAGCGTATCAAATAGTATCAAGTCTTTAGGGTAGATTAGCTAGCACTGGGGAAATGCATGTCTGAACATGATAATCATTCTACAAGATTAACAAACTACAATAATAAACCCACGCTATGCGTTTAAATATGCCCCTTCTCATACTACCTCATAACTCATACCTCTTAAGCGAGATCATGCTCAGCAATAAGCTTCTCAGCCGCTGTCATACCCGTCACATAAGCAACAGACTGAATATGACAACTAGCCAAAACGGGCACAACACCCATATCCGCGATACGAAGCCCTTCGAAGCCGATAACCTTAAAGTCATTGTCCACCACGGCCTCTGGGTCATCCTTCTTACCCATCTTGGTAGTACCACACATATGCCAGCTTGAAGAGATAGTCGCTCTCCAGTGCGCAAGCAGCTCCTCGTCCGAATCGCCCTGGGGGCCAACCATCGTATCGACGTTGTTCTTGACGTAGTTCTCATGCTTGACGAGACGGAAAGCATCGCGAAGAGATTCAATAGCCGCCCGGCGATCGAAAGGTGAGGAGAGGAACTTGGGGTCGAATTTGAGAGGTACATTGGGATCGGAAGACTGCAATGTGACTTCTCCTTGACTTTGCGCGTTGTAGTAAAAGACCAAAATGCAAGAGTAATTCAAGTTATCGTTGGGAAACTGAGGAATAAACCAATGAATAGGAAAGTGTGTCAGAATCTCATAATGCGGCACAGTTTCTTTCATAAGGTAATTCTGCTCCTTGGCAGGAAGAGCCTTGAACTCCTCTGACTTGACAAGGTTGTCGAGCTTGAACCAGCCGATGCCCAGTTCGCAGGCAAACTTCGTCCAGGGACCTGTGCCGTCGCGACGCCATTGCTCGAGGGCTTCGTCCATAGCCTTTTGGTCGCCGTAGAAGGGCTTACGGGCGGTATCGCCTTCTTTGCGAGTGTAGACGAGGGGTGTGAACATGTGGTCGCGTAGTCCTTGACCTACACGGGGGACGTCTTTCACCACTGGGATGTTGAACTGTTCGAGTTGGTTCTTGGGACCGATGCCTGAGTGCATGAGGATGCTGGGGGTGTTCAGAGCTCCAGCTGAGAGGATGACTTCCTTTGAGGCGTAGTCTGTGTATTGTTAGTTAGTGATGTCTAGGTTAAAGTCTGTAGAGATAACTCACATTTCTTTCCGTTGGCTTCAACCCCAACAGCCTTGTTTCCCTCGAGAACAAGTTTCTGGACTGGAGAATCTGTTAGGACAGTCAAGTTCTCGGGCTTAGGCTCCAACAGATCATTAGCTGTGGATCGTCGGCCCTTGTAGCTCGAGTTGATCAAAACTGACATTCCCAATGGATTGCCAGAGTTGTGATCAGGGTTAAGCGGAAAGCCTGCGTCTTCAAAGAGGTCCAGCACGGGAGGAAGGTCCTTCTCCCACTCACTCGCATACCCAACATGAAGCTTTCCCTGACTCCCATGATCCTCATTTTTAGGCGCAGCATACTTCTTGTCAATGCCCTCAGGTAGCGCCCCATGGAACGTCTCAAGACTCTTATATCGCTTTTGGATCTTATCCCAGCTGTACGCATCGTCGCCTACGAGGCGCGCCCATTCTTCATAGTCGTCCCGCGCACCAACGCTGTACACACCAAAGTTGATAGCGCTAGAACCACCAAGACCCTTTCCGCGAGAGTAATCCAGCTCTCGACTGTCAGCAAATTCCTGGGGAGTTGTCTTGTAGCCCCAGTTCATGTCCTTGTTCATGAATGTGAGCCATCGCTGGCCATCGACGCGCAGGTTGCGATCTGCGTTTGTGCCACCTGCTTCGAGGAGGAGAACGCTGGGTTTCTTGGCGGCCGACGCGAGACCTGCTGCGACGGAACTACCGGCTGGGCCACCTATACGACAGAGTGGTCAGTTAGCGTTGTTTAGTGCAGACACTATTTATGTCGATCAATTGAGCGGTTTGAGTCATTGCGAACGGACGTCGGCGGTATGGGCGGGTGAGAGGCAGAATAAAACAGAAAAAGACGTACCTCCTACGACGATAAAGTCATATGTTGACGAAGCCATTGCGTAGATATTTGTGAGTGTCTGAGAGCGATAAAATGGTTTAATTGGATGCTAATTGTTGCGCGATTCAGTTGATAGGGTGGACTTCGTATTGGTGTGGTGGTAATCTCAAGGATAGGCAAAGACGAGAAGAATGAACATGAGAAGGGGAAAGGGGCTATACGATGAATTATATACAACTCAACTCTCAGGTCAAGTGTGACAAGTAACACGCAATGCAACGCAATCAATGCAATGCAATTCAGTGGGAAAATTCCCCCAGTTCATGGGTTTAAGTTTAGCCCCCAATTACTGTATGACCTGGGGCTGAACTGGGCTGGGTAGGGCGTCAACGACTAGGGCGCCTTGTCAAGAATATTATGTCTACTCTAGTTTAGTCCCAACGTTCGCCATACTGTACGTACTACGAAACACAATTAGTGTCACGAAGGGGCTTATAGGACCCAGATTATACGGTATGTTGGTTGATGGTTGTTCAGCGGGCATAAAGTAAGCGGGGATTAAGAAAGACAGCGCATTGTTACCGGTGGGTATCACCTTGTGTATATCTGGTTTAGGCTCTTGGGCGAGTTTCAAGGGTTCCTGTCGATCATCCATTATCTCCACTCTGTTACGGGGGGACGCGTACAAAGAATGAGGGTACAGGCTATAATATCCCAAATGCTGCAGATTTGTGTCAAGACAGATGTTTCGGTCTTGATTCAGTTTCTTCGATAAGCGGGCTCCTTACAAGAAGCTATCGAGTACTGGGATTTGATACGGCAATTGATTGATTAGGTGAGTTTCTGGAATGTCTGACTTGAATCGTTCTGTCCACTGCCGATAGATAGGCCCGCTTTAAGACAGGGTCTCACATAAGCTACTGCAGTTGCGGTACCACGGCGATACCAGCGAACGGCCTTTTCATTCTTCTTGGCCATCTGGGCATCACAAGGATCAGTCATGAAATGCAAATCATTTCTTGTTTCCAAATCATTTCTCTCTCTTTCGTTTATCATGTCTCAGTTCTTGTCTGTATGTCGATTGCCGGACGCCACTTCACCGAATATCCTGTAAAGGCAACAGAACCTCGGTATAGAGAGAGATCTGATACGTGACAGGTAATAAAGTGTTTGAATAGAGCGTAGTCGTTGTAACAGCAGCCGGTACACTAAACATTAGATACCAACCTTGACCTTGAATAATGCGCTAATAGGTAAAAACCGGCGGTTTTACTTATCTTGAACCTGCCCAATGCTCCTATTATTCCCCATCTTAATACCGACCGAGCCGGAGCATATTTCCATTGACAGCTTAGACATAAGCCCTGATTGAGGAGCTTGGTCGCTGATCCAAACCGCACAGAACCACACTCTGATTAGTGGCGCACTTTAGTCTTGTGATTTACAATACAGTCTTCCACACATATTCTGCGCTTGACATCTCATTGAGCTGATCATATCCTATGCTGAGTAGAAAGATCATCAAGGAGCCGCAATGCTTAAATGACATGCCACCCGTTGACTCGTGCCTGTAGAGAACTTAGTTCGCTGCTAGTGTACTGTACTTGTATGATGTACCTTGATAGAACCTGTTGGCTTGAGCTTCTAAGGGCCTTCTGCGACTTATTGGACCGATCGATACAGGTTTTAAGCTGGGTCAAGGGAACAAAGTAACGCTGCCGTCAAAGCACACACACACACACACTTAATCCCCTGTGGATATCATAATGTCTCGGCATAGGAACCCTTCTAAGAAGGCGACTCCCGAATTAAGACAGCTTCTGCTTGTTGTTCATTAAAACCAGTTTAATACAGATTCATGCCTCAAACTGTTCCCATATTTATCTCCGTGCATCTGTCACGTCTAAATCCTTCTCATTACTTTTCTTTTTCCCTTCCCGCATGAACACCGAGTACCTGGATCTATCCTGAGCAATCTGTGGAGATGGACGCTATTGAGGAACAGTTCACCCTGCTGTCCCTGGGTCTTCTCACCATCATCACAAGAATTGTGGTGCGGACACGACAGGTTGGGTTTGCAGGATGGCAGCTGGATGATTACTTGATGCCATTTACTGGTGTAAGTCCTTGCCCTAGATCAACTCCACATGTTGGTTCGAGCGCGTCAACATCTTACTCAGAACTAAAATTTGTTGGCTTTAGCTTGTATTCACTGCCGAGACGATTGCAGCATACCTCGTCGGCGCGAAATTCCAGGGTCTCACGAATAGTTATATGACGGACGAAGAACGAGCCAACATCGATATTCAT